>CM034534.1:70323046-70348031 GCA_020002185.1 Paraescarpia echinospica
CCTCACGAAATTGGTGCATATCCACTAAGAGTGGTGCATATGACCTGATGAGACTGGCACATTTTTATGTGCCCACAGTGGTTAGATTGCCTAGTGCTAATTGTATTGCGAGCTTCATTCAGAGTTAGTTTGACAGGTGAAGCCCTCTACAGGGGGGTGTTAGTGTCAAGCTTTGTAATTGAATCATCGCTGGGCATGGGGGTGTCAGTGTACATAAGGCTGGGGTGCGGTGACATCACATCTAGGGTGCTGTCTAGGAAGGCTGAGGAAGACTCAAACTGTCATATTATTTATTTTGGTTCACAAACCAACACTTTGAGGCATTGTCACAAATCAACACTTTGAGGCATCGCCACAATGCAACACTTTGAGGCATCGTCACAATGCAGCACTTTGAGGCATCGTCACAATGCAGCACTTTGAGGCATCGCCACAATGCAACACTTTGAGGCATCGTCACAATACAACACTTTGAGGCATCGCCACAATGCAACACTTTGAGGCATCGTCACAATGCAACACTTTGAGGCATCGTCACAATGCAGCACTTTGAGGCATCGCCACAATACAACACTTTGAGGCATCGTCACAATGCAACACTTTGAGGCATCGTCACAATGCAGCACTTTGAGGCATCGTCACAATGCAACACTTTGAGGCATCGTCACAATACAACACTTTGAGGCATCGTCACAATGCAACACTTTGAGGCATCGTCACAATGCAACACTTTGAGGCATCGTCACAATGCAACACTTTGAGGCATCGTCACAATGCAACACTTTGAGGCATCGTCACAATGCAACACTTTGAGGCATCGTCACAATGCAACACTTTGAGGCATCGTCACAAATCAACACTTTGAGGCATCGTCACAATGCAACACTTTGAGGCATCGTCACAATGCAACACTTTGAGGCATCGTCACAATGCAACATTTTGAGGCATCGCCACAATGCAACACTTTGAGGCATCGCCACAATGCAACACTTTGAGGCATCGTCACAAATCAACACTTTGAGGCATCGTCACAATGCAACACTTTGAGGCATCGTCACAAATCAACACTTTGAGGCATCGTCACAATGCAACACTTTGAGGCATCGTCACAATGCAACATTTTGAGGCATCGTCACAATGCAACATTTTGAGGCATCGTCACAATGCAACACTTTGAGGCATCGTCACAAATCAACACTGAGGCATCGTCACAATGCAACACTTTGAGGCATCGTCACAATGCAACACTTTGAGGCATCGTCACAATGCAACATTTTGAGGCATCGCCACAATGCAACACTTTGAGGCATCGCCACAATGCAACATTTTGAGGCATCGCCACAATGCAACACTGAGGAACTTTCACTTTTCAATATAATGCATCTAATTATAATCGAGGTTATGCTAATGTTTTTGGAAATTCAACCGAATATTGTGTTTTATATGAACAATCGAATTACAATTGTTCCAACGTACATAATCTAACTGATCAGTGGTCAGTATAAGTAGTGTGGAGCTTGTACAACACTCGCGGCATTGCAAACAACCCTTCAAAGTTACATAATCTAACTGATCAGTGGTCAGTATAAGTAGTGTGAAGCTTGTACAACACTCGCGGCATTGCAAACAACCCTTCAAAGTTACATAATCTTTGTTAAACAATCCTTGACTTGAGTCTATGTGTACATAACATTCTCTGGCATGTAAGTGAACTAAGAATGTGGTTGCTTTGTTTCTGACCTAACCGTGTCAGTGAACACGCGCAGTTGCTTACAAACTACCAACAAGTCACCCTTGCAGGCAATGGGTATTTTCACAAGTCTTCACAATGCAAAGATGTCTACATAAATTTCTCCTCTTGTATTACTGCATCAAATACTGGATTTAACCGGTCCTCCTGGTTTGGCTGACTGGCCTGACCAGCTGGACCGGTCAAATTAAGTTTACAAGGTTGGCAACAGAATTAATTAACATTACTTATGAGAATAATGTGCGAGATAATCTTCTGACTCAAGTGTAGTGTCGTACTTTATGTCAGACAAATATCGACTGATGTGGTTCAAGATGGAAGGATACAATAGATTCAAGTTGTTCTGAGGTCTAAAGCACACTTCATAGTTCAGTCTTGGGTAATTGGGCCAAGGATATTTTGGCCTCATAATAATAATAAATTTTATTTGTATAACACCATGTCTCCGGATTTTAAAACATGTTCAAACTTGCTTAAAATACAACATTGTTAAAACATAATCGCTATAGTACAATAATTATTTTACATATACAAAATGTATGATATAATAAGAATCTAACACAAAAACTAAATATACATTTGTAAATAAATAACTTCTATAACTTAAAGTATCTTGACTAGACTTAGCTATCTAAAATTAAATTATTTGCTGCTTTAAAACCAATCAAGTAATTACATTAAATAAATAATTAAAATGCAGTTTTAAATTAACAATGTAGTGACGATATGTAATAGTTAGAATTAAAATATTTTATAAATTATCTTCAAACACTGTCTTAAAAAGATGTGTCTTAAGCTGACATTTGAATAGTTCCCTTGTAACGTGGTGAAGTCTAGCTCCTGTACCGTTGCCCTGCTCTTTATGTTGTTGCCTCCTCCCTCTACTGCTCCCTGTCAGCAGCCCCGTCCCTCCACTGCTCCCTGTCAGCAGCCTCCTCCCTCCACTGCTCCCTGTCAGCAGCCTTCTCCCTCCACTGCTCCCTGTCAACAGCCTCCTCCCTCCACTGCTCCCTGTCAGCAGCCTCCTCCCTCCACTGCTCCCTGTCAGCAGCCTCCTCCCTCCACTGCTCCCTGTCAGCAGCCTCCTCCCTCCACTGCTCCCTGTCAGCAGCCGTCTCCCTCCACTGCTCCCTGTCAGCAGCCCTCTCCCTCCACTGCACCCTTTCAGCAGCCGCCTCCCTCCACTGCTCCCTGTCAGCTTCCCTCCCCCCCCACTGCTCCCTGTCAGCAGCTCCCTCCCTCCACTGCTCCCTGACAGAAGCCCCCCTCCTTCCACTGCTCCCTGTCAGCAGCCCCCTTTCTCTACTGCTCCCTGTCAGCAGCTCCTCCCTCCACTGCTCCCTGTCAACAGCCCTCTCCCTCCACTGCTCCCTGTCAGCAGCCTCTTCCCTCCACTGCTCCCTGTCAGCAGCCCCATCCCACCACTGCTCCCTGTCAGCAGCCTCCTCCCTCCACTGCTCCCTGTCAGCAGCCCCATCCCTACACTGCTCCCTGTCAGCAGCCCTCTCCCCACTGCTTCCTGACAGCAGCCCCTCCCTCCACTGCTCCCCCCGTCAGCTTCCTCCCCCCACTGCTCCCCGTCAGCAGCCCTCCTCCACTGCTCCCCGGGACAGAGCCCCCTCCTTCCCACTGCTCCCCCGTCAGCAGCCCCCTTTCTCTCACTGCTCCCTGCCAGCAGCTCCTCACTTCCTCCACTGCTCCCCGTCACCAGCCCTCCCTCCACTGCCCCTGTCAGCAGCTTTCCCTCCTCTGCCCCTCTGTCAGCAGCCCCATCCCACCACTGCTCCCCTGTCAGCAGCCTCCTCCTCCACCGCCCTACCAGCAGCCCCATCCCCACTGCTCCCCGTCAGCAGCTCCTCCCTCACCAAGCCTCCCGGACAGCAGCCCCCTCCTCCACTGCTCCCCTGTCAGCAGCCTCCTCCTCCACTGCTCCCTGTCAGCAGCCCTCTCCCTCCACTGCTCCCTGTCAACAGCCTCCTCCCTCCACTGCTCCCTGTCAGCAGCCTCCTCCCTCCACTGCTCCCTGTCAGCAGCCTCCTCCCTCCACTGCTCCCTGTCAGCAGCCGTCTCCCTCCACTGCTCCCTGTCAGCAGCCCTCTCCCTCCACTGCACCCTTTCAGCAGCCGCCTCCCTCCACTGCTCCCTGTCAGCTTCCCTTCCCCCCCCACTGCTCCCTGTCAGCAGCTCCCTCCCTCCACTGCTCCCTGACAGAAGCCCCCCTCCTTCCACTGCTCCCTGTCAGCAGCCCCCTTTCTCTACTGCTCCCTGTCAGCAGCTCCTCCCTCCACTGCTCCCTGTCAACAGCCCTCTCCCTCCACTGCTCCCTGTCAGTAGCCTCTTCCCTCCACTGCCACTGCTCCCTGTCAGCAGCCTCCTCCCTCCTCCCTCCACTGCTCCCTGTCAGCAGCCCCATCCCTACACTGCTCCCTGTCAGCAGCCCTCTCCCCACTGCTTCCTGACAGCAGCCCCTCCCTCCACTGCTCCCTGTCAGCAGCCTCCTCCCTCCACTGCTCCCTGTCAGCAGCCTTCTCCCTCCACTGCTCCCTGTCAACAGCCTCCTCCCTCCACTGCTCCCTGTCAGCAGCCTCCTCCCTCCACTGCTCCCTGTCAGCAGCCTCCTCCCTCCACTGCTCCCTGTCAGCAGCCGTCTCCCTCCACTGCTCCCTGTCAGCAGCCCTCTCCCTCCACTGCACCCTTTCAGCAGCCGCCTCCCTCCACTGCTCCCTGTCAGCTTCCCTTCCCCCCCCACTGCTCCCTGTCAGCAGCTCCCTCCCTCCACTGCTCCCTGACAGAAGCCCCCCTCCTTCCACTGCTCCGTGTCAGCAGCCCCCTTTCTCTACTGCTCCCTGTCAGCAGCTCCTCCCTCCACTGCTCCCTGTCAACAGCCCTCTCCCTCCACTGCTCCCTGTCAGTAGCCTCTTCCCTCCACTGCTCCCTGTCAGCAGCCCCATCCCACCACTGCTCCCTGTCAGCAGCCTCCTCCCTCCTCCCTCCACTGCTCCCTGTCAGCAGCCCCATCCCTACACTGCTCCCTGTCAGCAGCCCTCTCCCCACTGCTTCCTGACAGCAGCCCCTCCCTCCACTGCTCCCTGTTAGCAGCTACGTCCCTCTACTGCTCCCTGTCAGCAGCCCCCTCCCTCTAAGGCTCCCTGTCAGCAGCCCCCTCCTCCACTGCTCCTTGTCAGCGGCCCTCTCCCCACTGCTCCCTGTCAGCAGCCCTGTCCCTCCACTGCTCCCTGTCAGCAGCCCTCTCCCCCTGCTCCCTGACAGCAGCCCCCTCACTTCATTGCTCCCTGTCAGCATCCACATCCCTACACTGCTCCCTGTCAGCTTCCCGTCCCCCCACTGCTCCCTGTCAGCAGCTTCCTCCCTCCACTGCTCCCTGACAGCAGCCCCCCTCCTTCCACTGCTCCCTGTCAGCAGCCCCCCTCCTTCCACTGCTCCCTGTCAGCAGCCCCCTTTCTCTACTGCTCCCTGTCAGCAGCTTTCTCCCTCCACTGCTCCCTGACAGCAGCCCCCCTCCTTCCACTGCTCCTTGTCAGCAGCCCGCTTTCTCTACTGCTCCCTGTCAGCAGCCCCCTCCCTCCACTGTGCCCTGTCAGCAGCCCATCCCTCCACTTTTATCTCCCTCCTTTCTTTCTCAAATTCTTCCAACTAGCAACCTTGAAAGAACTAAACTGCATATTCTCCTGCCCCCCCCCCCCCAGGACTGGAGTGAGGTGGCAGGCAGCAAATACCGTAGATTTTATGGAGTCAGTTAGTGTAAAATTTATCAAAATTATTGGTTACCTTCGAACATGAAAATCTTCTAGCTTAATCACCCACAGGTGACGCCACTGGTTCATGTAAACACGTCGACGCAATCGAGCCATGGCACTCCCTCCATGTATGCCGCTGGAGGTGTGTCTTCTTGAAACGTAAACACATGTTCAAGGTTCATGTAAACACGTCGACGCAATCGAGCCATGGCACTCCCTCCATGTATGCCGCTGGAGGTGTGTCTTCTTGAAACGTAAACACATGTTCAAGGAGCTTTGTAACCAAATTTGACTCAAATAATGCATCATATCTAGGTGTTCCTGAGAGGTAAATGTGGGTTCAAGGAGCTCTTTAACTATTTATGTAAAATCTTAGGTCATGAACTGGACCTCAATTTAGTCAATACTCCAACGCAACCACCTCCATGATCTCAGTGGTCAAATCATAATTCATTTGCCAAATGTCACCTGTTGTCAATATTTATGTCTCCCGCAAGATATCTCGCCAGGCATACTTAATCGAGCGATCAGTGCGTCTGTCAGATCAATTATGGGCATCAAGCAAACATTGTTCCACACAATGGGTGTCGCAGTAAGCCAGCCCACGAATCTGTCTCCCATGGTGTAGTGTAATTATTAATTATGTGTATTTGTTAACCTCTGGCATCTAGGGTCTTACAGTGGCGATAACGCTCTCGTCTTTGGCACGATTTGTGGAGTTTTGGTACATAGCCAAGTTGATTTTCATTAATAAAATCTTTAAAATTGCATTGAGCAATGATACAAAACTGAATTGCTGTTTCCATGTAAACATTTAGTAGGAGATTGATGTGTGTAGTATATACAATGTCTCCAAAAATATGCAGGATTTCATTTTGCTAGCAGAAGCATACCCGGTATCCAATTCTGTGTTGCATGATCTTTCAACAAAGCTTCAAGGTGTATGCCCCAGTGCTAATTTTTTATGTAATTGTTCACATCTCGGTAAATTAACATTTTCATCTTACAATGACATTTTCAATGTAAACCCTTGTCCGTCGATCACTGCTGACTGATGGCCACATTGTTCACACTTTAGCTGAACGAGCTGTCCTCTTCTTGTCGCTGCGCACTTTGTTAATATTATGTACCGTTCCCATTGTAGAAAATATTAAAACATTTTAAAATCAATAAATTAATTTTCGAGGTATTATTTTTGAAGATGTCACATTTAACCACAAATATATTTAAACCTTTTTTCACCACTAATATTTCAGATCAAGCTTTGCTGCTTTACGTGTATATTAGTACACTTGGTCTATTAATAACACTAGCTAAAAACTACAAACATGACATTTACTTTTGACATGTGACTTTACTGTTACCATACACTTTTGTGAGAATGGCCCAAATGACGATTGTTTTATTTTTCAGTGTGATCCTGGTTCAAACACGTACAGATAATTCAGAATTGTGATTCCAACAAGCAACAAATCAGGATTCTGAGGTTTCTCTGCTACTCTTTCAAAACTTATTTTATGTTTATATATGCACATAGGTTGTACATAGAATGTTGGATTTATCTTTAGTAAACATTAAAATAATTGACTGTCATTTGGGTGATATTAAGAAAACTACACTGCTCTGTCAAACTCATGTTATACCTTGATAAAAAAGGAACTGTTCTTTGGTTATACAGACAATGAACGAAACTGTTAATGTTATGGAAGTTAGACTGAAAGTTTGACTATTCTACAATACGGGTGGATGAATAGTGGGACAGTGGTCGTAATAAGGAGGGGTTGCAGATAAAGAAAAACAAAAAAGGATAGTTATTTCAGTGTTCCTTGTTAAGAGCTGTTTAAAAAAAAGTTTGTCATGGTTTATGTCGATCTCATTCATCATGAAGCTATCAGGAATCATGGACATTGTTACATGTGGCCGAGATGTATTGTTATATCTCAACAGACATCATGTTTGAGTGGTTTTTGCACAGCAGCAGCATGTTCTTCCATATGTGATATCGTAAATCTGCGACGATAACTCTGGTTTTGATAGAGGCCAGCACGAAAGAGGTAGTTTATGCAGTGTCCTGTCGCCGTGATTGCATCGTACATGTGTTCAGTGATTGTGTTTCTGAGCGGGATGGTCTGTGTTAAATCGGTGTTTGTGACCGCGCGACGGCATCAATGAAGTTATGATAACCACCATGGCCGGGAGAACAAAGGGGTTGTGTTCGACACGGCACTAAGTTACCAAGGCACCACCAAGGCACCACTCCGACACGTCACTTCAACACGACGACATCCGGATGGTGTCAGTCGGTTTGGTCAATTTCTATGTCACAGGACGGCCAAACTTGACCTTTGCTCCCCGTGTACAATGCCACGTGTATAGTATTCACAGGACCGTTCTAAAAAGTGAGCTTTATTGAGTTTCAAAGAGTGCTGGTGTAACAATAGAGGCACCAGTGTAGAAAGCAAGTGGTCTGGATACTTTATTTACTTCATTGACGTCAATGGCGTCTGACATTACCTTTATTTCTATATTATGCTCAACTAATTTTGCTCGTATATTTCCAATAGGGCCTGCATAAAAAGCACTTGTAATAATTTTGTGATACAATACACTACCTCTCTGTGACTCTCATGAAGACGCAATTCTGAAGAAAAAAACATGTAAACTGATGTACCCAAAATTTACTTTAAAGTTTAAAATAACATTTAAGCTTTAGTATTAATTTCTGTCAGTTTTATATTATGTTATAGTTTACATTTAACTTAATTTGAACAAATTCAGGAGGGTAGAGCAATTTATGTTACACTTTTTGTTTGGCAAATACTTTTATTGTCGCTTGGCTATTAGCCAGGATTGTGAAATCCACAACGGCCAATTAAATTGTTGTCACTGCAGTTGTGCGTTGATTCAAAACACTGATATTAATGATTGTAATATGTCGACATCATTCTTCAGTTTCAAATTTTCCTAAGTAATTTCGACAGCTTTTAGCTGTCTTCAGCCGAATACCACTAGGTGGCAGCACAACAGTCATTGTTTGCAGGTGAGTTCAAGCCAATATTTGGGGGGAACATAATTCCACTGTATTTTGACTGGTAGACTAAGAGATTGGGTCAGGCAGCAACAAAAATGTTTTCCTTGTGTTTTGTATATATACAGGGTCGCAAATAAACAATGGACCCCCCCTTCCAGATCACACAGTATGGATCTCCCACTTAGAGGTATTCTTACACACCCTCCTTATCTCCCATTTGCAAACAACAAGCACCCAATTTTGGCCTACTTATTTTTTTACAGTGACATTTTTTTCTCTCACTTTTTTGCTTCAGTCAGTTTATTTACATGCAATTTATGTCTACAATTTCATTTAATGAATTGTGGCTGTCAATAAACTTAGTGAAGCTAAACACCTGAAAATCACTCCACTTGTAAATGTCACATCAGATTCGATCAGGTAATCGGAAACACAGATATTATTCTGGTAGGCCTAAATAATATTAACTTCATACAGCAACAAACCCTTTTGGTTAGTTCTCACTTATTGGCTGCCCAAGTTTTTAAGTTGCTTTCTATTGTTTCATGATGAATTTCCCCGGGGTGCTTTGATGTTGGGTCTTTTTCGGGTTACACGATTCCCTGTTACTATTCATTTGTTGACAACAACATTAATTAACCCAGAAGCTTGGAACACATTTTTAGAGGCAGGTGTGTTTAACACAGCGGGTGTGTTGGCGGTGAGAAAATCTCAGGATAGTTAATGCTTTCAAGAGTGAAGGGTGGAGAGGCCAAGTCATCCATCAAATGTGTTCTTTAGAAGTTGTTTGAGAACTAAGATTGTCTCCCCTCTCATCCTGTTGTGACGATAATGTCAAATTTAGACACACATGACCCTTTCGGTTTAGACAGTCAACACTTTCACAGCACCTTACACCCGCAAACAAAATGAAGAATCAGACAGTAGCAGGGTTCAAATCCCCTTTGTTCATTCTCTACCCCTCCCCCAGTGTACACATATCCCTAACCCCACCCAACACTTCCTGCCACCAGTTCACTCAGCTATATAACTGACATTGTGACTAGGTTGAATATGTACTGAATGCTTCTCCGATATTGGTATTACAATTAATATGTCTGCCTAATTGTTAATTGTGAAGCTGAACACTGGATACAGTCCTGTCTAGATATATTAATATGTTAACTTTGGAGAATTGTGAGTGTATCTCCTGTCTGGCGCCAAGGTTCACTACATTCATTCAATTCATTGGACCATTGGCTTCCGATCTACCAGTTGTCGATGTATTAAAAAAGGTAGTTATTTTGAGTTATCCGTCATTCCCCAGGTGGCATCATTAGTGTTCAGGGGCTTAGCTAGATACTGGCTGGCAAGACTGGCAGATGACTGACCAAGAAAGGTTAGGTAATTACAACTGATAAGACAGGTGAAATTTACAGAGGGCCAGCTCACCACTAGATTGACTAATAGTTCATTCTATGGGCCCGCATTAATGCCTATCATTGGCATAACTGGTGGTGAAACAAATCAAATGGATCAGTATTAATTAAATAAATGGCTCAGATGACACTGTTTTGTCACTGACAAAAATAAACTGGCCAATAATGGCTGTGATTGACGTAAATGACTTCCATGCAAGCCGTTCGCGCGCTAAAAGGCACACTTTTAATTAATTCAAGACTGGCAAACATTATTTCTGGCTAAGGGCCCGTTAGTGTTAGATTAATATTATAATACCATAACTGGTGACAGGTGAAATTAACTGGTATTGGGAATATATTTAAGTTCCAAATACTAGAATGGTGATAATTGCTACCCTTGGTTTGTTTCACCCCGAGGGGGTGTCAGCTGGTTGTGTACAGTATATCTGAGAATTTAGTATTTACCTTTAATAACTCAGATTAACTGTGTAAATATGAAAGAATACAAAGCCACAGGTAGTTAATGAGGGGTTTGGTGGCCTCAACACAAGATAATGAGGGATTTGGTGGTCCAAGCACCCAAGACAACCAGGGGTTTGATGGCCCAAGCACCCAAGACAACCAGGGGGTTTAATGGCCCAAGCACCCAAGACAACCAGGGGGTTTAATGGCCCAAGCACCCAAGACAACCAGGGGTTTGATGGCCCAAGCACCCAAGACAACCAGGGGGGTTGATGGCCCAAGCACCCAAGACAACCAGGGGGTTTAATGGCCCAAGTACCCAAGACAACCAGGGGGTTTGATTGCCCAAGCACCCAAGACAACCAGGTGTTTGATGGCCCAAGCACCCAAGACAACCAGGGGGTTTGATTGCCCAAGCACCCATGACAACCAGGTGTTTGATGGCCCAAGCACCCAAGACAACCATGAGGTTTGATGGCCCAAGCACCCAAGACAACCAGGGGGTTTGATTGCCCAAGCACCCAAGACAACCAGGTGTTTGATGGCCCAAGCACCCAAGACAACCAGGGGTTTGATGGCCCAAGCACCCAAGACAACCAGGGGTTTGATGGCCCAAGCACCCAAGACAACCAGGGGGTTTAATGGCCCAAGCACCCATGACAACCATGAGGTTTGATGGCCCAAGCACCCAAGACAACCAGGGGGTTTAATGGCCCAAGCACCCAAGACAACCAGGGGGTTTAATGGATGGCCCAAGCCCAAGCACCCAAGACCAGGGGGTTTAATGGCCCAGATGGCCCAAGTACAAGACAACCACCCAAGCACCCAGGGTGTTTGATGGCCCAAGCACCCAAGACAACCAGGTGTTTGATGGCCCAAGCACCCAAGACAACCAGGGGTTTGATGGCCCAAGCACCCAAGACAACCAGGGGGTTTAATGGCCCAAGCACCCAAGACAACCAGGGGTTTGATGGCCCAAGCACCCAAGACAACCAGGGGGGTTGATGGCCCAAGCATCCAAGACAACCAGGGGTTTGATGGCCCAAGTACCCAAGACAACCAGGGGGTTTGATTGCCCAAGCGCCCATGACAACCAGGTGTTTGATGGCCCAAGCACCCAAGACAACCAGGTGTTTGATGGCCCAAGCACCCAAGACAACCAGGTGTTTGATGGCCCAAGCACCCAAGACAACCAAGGGGTTTTATGGCACAAGCAACCAAGGCAACCAGGGGGTTTGATGGCACAATCACCCAAGACAACCATGGGGTTTGATGGCCCAAGCACCCAAGACAACCAGGGGGTTTGTTGGCCCCAGGGCTCAAGATTACAGAGGGGTTTCTAATGGCGCCAGCCCCAAATACAACAAGTTGGGATTTCTAATGGTCTCAGCCCCCACATCAACTGGAGGTTTCTAATGAACCCAACACCAAAGAACTGTGGGGGTCCCTATGGGGTAGTTTCATGCATATTATGTTTAGTTTACATTTGGTGGCCTGTTATTAACCAAGACCTACACAGTCAATGGAAGGTGTTGTTGAGCTACTTTTCATTGTTTCTGTCGGCTGTGCCCCTCAGACACAAGCTTTTGATGATTCAGCGAACTTGGGCTTCGACTCATTGGCCAGTTTCCGGACCTTCAATAAACTTATAACCTTGACCTTATTAGGCAACAATAGAAAAAGTAAGCCATGGCACGTTTTAGACTGCCTGCAGTTGTAGAATTGTTATTTAAATATATGTAAATAATGTCAACAGTAGTTTACTGTGAGTGATTCATATCGCGATAGACATAATAATAGTTGAAGGCCAGCACCTGTTGTCAACAATACCCCTTGGAACATACCTTGAGATAACATGGTCAGAATAAACACCTTGTATGGACTGGATTGTATATGCGACAGTGACTGTTTTTGTCAAAATTTAACAGCTACATATAGTGTCAAGTTTTAAACACGATGGCAACATGTATTATTTTTAAATCCTGATGTATTCTAGGAGAAATTAAGGGTATTGTTCAGAATTGACAACTTAATAGTAAGCCGCGCTGAAATAAAAATTGCACAAATTAGAATAACACACAAGCCTATGGTGGTAATCCACTGAGTAGTAAAACTGTTTGATGGTTTATCGCCAAGTTTCAAAACGAAAGAGATTTTCCAAGATAGTAATGTCAATGAAAATCTTTAATTGCACATCCATTTTTATTGGCCTGATTTCATTTTCAGAGAAGTTAAGTAATTCAGTTCATAACTTCATTTGTTTTAATTAAGTTTGTGAATATCATGTTTAATGAAAAGCTCAGCACTGAAATGTTTGACCCGTGCGTAGAAGCAAGGTGAAAGATGGCTGACTGAATTACCGATGTTTCTCTGGCCCAGCATTTGTTATAGCATCCTCGAACATCATGTGATTAGGAACAATTTTCATATATATAGCGTCAAGGATTGCCACACAATGTATACTAGCCAAATACAGCGTGGAATACCGCTTTCCGTAGAAGTTTACCACTACTGCCGAAATGTGTACTCGGACCTTAAGGCAGAGATGGGACACACCATGTGATGTCTCCGGCCTCACTGAATGACACAACTTGTATCTCGTGTGACATACGTTCCCAGGTGGACAAACTGACATCTTGTCAACGTGACGAGAAAAAGCACTCCCATCACTGCATAAAAACACCTGGACCCCCAATAAACCCTCTCTCGGGAGCCCCACACTTAACGTTGTTTCTTAGTCTTGCATTGTACTCAGAAGGAAATCATTTGCATCAAGTATGGGGCCTTTGGCGACGTTGTATGCAGTGTCACTGATTCTGCCGTCATTTACCGTCAGATTTATGGACGCAGAAGAACAACCGGTAGACAGTAGTGAAAGCTACTTGTGCGAGACTGATAAGTGTTTACGCTCTGCGCGTTGGTCTCAAGTACACTGTTGTGTTGTTGGTGTAGTTTTTCCTGAATCTATTACCATAGATTTACACAACTGCACATCGTGAATGTGTTACTTACGCACGGCAAAACGCTGCTTTGAAGTCATAAAATGTCACAGTAACAAAATAATTAGAAAGAATATTTTAATAATTTTTTGGATAAATAAAAAGGCTATGTCTAAAAACTAAAATATATCATGCATGACAGTGATAGAAATCATACATGTGATAGTTTATTAATTAAACCATTTAACTTGTTGCCCTGGGGTTTGTGTGAACCCCTAGTTAAGCTTTGTTGGGTTTTATGAACATCTGAAGTTAGTCAACCCTCTGGGGTATGTGTCAAGCCCCAGGGTTTGTGTCAACCCCAGGAGTTTATGTCAACCCCAGGGTTTGTGTCAACCCCCAGGGTTTGTGTCAACCCTCCAGACTTTGTGTCAACCCCCAGGGTTTGTTATGTTAACCCACGCGGTTTAAGAAAATCAAACTGCAGCAATATAAACTCTTCCCTGTAAAACTGCGTCATGCATAACTTATCAATTAAAAACAATAACGCATCATGAATACTCATTTCGTTACACTGTAGCGCCCTCTGTTTGCAGGTGTGAGGCCGAACCTTGACAGTTACGTGTTCATGCACGTCAACGAGGACGTAGACGGACTGGTTGTGGAGGGAGAGACTGTCGAGTCGGGGTGAGTCCAAACACACGTAGACCTTCTCTCTGTCTCTTAGTCACCCCTGGGCGAAGTCTCATGGCGAGGCCAACCACGTCATCACACAGCGCCTGGTGTTCAAATTCATTTTTATTTTATTTAAATTTTATGTGTAACCAAAGTATATGACGAGTGACTGTGTGCATATAAGGAAAAAAAACTGTAAAGAAATTCAGTGTGTATATATATATATATGTATATTTTAATAATTTGCACTATATTTAGTTAGGCTATTCTGAATAAAGATAGTGTATTATTATTACTGTTAGTAAACTCACTTAATTAAATTGAATATACAAAAAAGTCTTAAGAAACAATAGTGAGCAACAAGTCTTTGAAATATTATTCATACGTCTTTTAGCTGAATCACTGCACACCAGGTGGTGCCACTGGATGGGGCATGTCCCAAACAAGATCAGTGCGGGCTGACAGTCTCACTTGTGTGCGTTCATTGGGAAGATCATGGGTTGGAATATATGTTAACGTGGAAATTATTCCATCTTGTTTTTTGTGTGTTTGGATAATGCTATAATGTAAGTCAGCTATTGTTTAATCTCACTAAGTGGGTGATAATGACTGTCAGCGATATCATCTTGTAAAGGATGAGCACAATGCACGGAACTTGACAAATATATATATATTATCAGACTCATGATGTCAATCTAACCACCAATACGGCCATGTCATAGATGGATGTAGAATTATTGAAAGTGATAAACCAGTGACTTCCTTGTCTACTTGCCGTCTGGAGGTGACATTTTCAATGACAGTCTTTGAATATCTTAAGATTTGGTTTCTAGTGTGAATATTATGACATATGATGCCTTTTCATCGCTGGGCCTATATGCACGTGGCCTGGCCTACGTAGTTGGTGGGTCATATCTCAAATGTGTCACAGCATAGCTATGCACTGTGCTGATTTAGTGACCAGCCTAGAGTGTGCCCTGAATACAAATTACCTGGTGTGTAGTTTATGGCTCATTGAGCCTGTTTGCTGGGCAACGACTGAGAGGACTTGGTAAAACCACTATGAATCACAGATGGTGTTGTGTTTGGCGACTTTAAAATGTTATGTCGGATTCTTCATAATGTTGGTATATTTTGGAAGCACATAAAAGAACTGTCCAAAGAATATGGGTGTCCATATAATAGAGGTCGGCCTATATAAGAGAGGCTTCCACAAAGACAGATGTGCTTATAAGACAGGTGCCAACATAAGCTGGATGTCCACATAATACTGGTGCCTGCAGAAGACAGGCATCCTCATACTGGTGGTGTCCTCATAATAGAGGTGTCCTTATAACAGAGGTGTCTACGTAAGAGTGGTGTCCATGTTAGAGAGGTGTCCACATCAGAGAGGTGTCCACATTAGAGAGGTGTCTATGTATTGTAATGGACAGTAATTTAATTTAATTTCCTTGTTCTCAGAGACCCATGCGATTGTGGAGGGTTAAATATATTATATCAATGGTGTCACTGGTGCCAGCGTTTCGCACCAGTTTCTGGTCAGCTATTGTGTCCATAGTTTCAGTATGTGAGCAGTGTCCACTGAATAAGGCCACAACTGGTCAGTGAGTTGAACTTGAACGGTCACTATTGACCAGTCAGTTTATGAAATATAACTGTTCATCAGGGATTGATTGAATCTAGCCTCCAATATCTAGAGCTCCAATTGATGGTCAGTGGGATGACCGGTCACCTCTGACCAGGTCAGTCTGTGGGTCTCTTGCCAGTCGTCCTGCTTGACCTTGATGGGAACTGTGGCACATACATGCCCACATCCACAGTGATATAGCTTTAGATAAAATGTACAATTCTCAACAATATATACATTATATTAATCAAACAGATATTAGTAATAATAAGTAAACTTATCGTAATAATCAAGTAATAAGTAAAATATAATTTCACTCTAAAAAATTCTAAAAATGAATCGATTTATCTATTCTAGAAAGGATGATAATAAAAATAATAAATAAATAAAAATTTATTATTTAAAAAGAAATTACCAGTCAAATATTAACAATTATGCATGCTTGTTTATTTGACAATGTTCAAAATTTGCTGTTTATTATTTATTAACATACTGTCAAGCTTACACGGACCCATATAGCGAACAGCCAAGGGCATCCTTGGTGTCTTCATGTTGTACTTGTTCACAGTGAAGTGAAGTGAAGACCTGTCAAAACTTGACCAACCTTGATGTACTGTTCACTGCCTACACTTGTCTGTATGCCACAGGTATCTATTACACCAATATTTATCTGATCTATCAAAAATCTCACCAACGTGTCAGTCTTTGAGGCCAAAGTACAGTTGAAATCAGAGTATAACTGCAAGTTGTGCAGTAACTGTCCCCTCCATAAACACGCACGCACCACACACACACACGCACACACATAGACACACACCACACACACACCACACACACACCACACACACACACCTACACACACCACACACGCACGCACACACACCATACACGTGCACACACATGCACGCATGCACACACACACACACACACACCACACACATATGCATGCACGCACACATGCACGCACACACACACACACACACACACAAAGACGCTCGCATGCACACAGACACACACAAATGCACATGGGATATTGAGGCCAGAGTACCCCTTGAGACAATGGTACAAGTTGAACCCTACACCACCACCCTCAAAAAGCAAACAACCCATGATTTTTGTAGATTTGTTTTGCAACAATGGTGTTGTGCCTTGGGATCAGGGATGTCTTGTGAATGCAGTTATTCAGATAAGATGCCCTAATCTTTTGATTAGCAGAGCCATTACTTGTGTAGGTTTGTGTAGGTTTGTGTCAAGGCTAGAGAGCTGGGCGTGTACACAGATCAAGGCACAGAACAAGTTTGTATTAGAGAGATAATACTCTCATAGCATACACTTTGTCTTGTATTGACACATCTTGTTGGTCAGCAAGAACGGTTTGATTGTACACGGAACCTAATTTACAAAATATCTTGTGTTTGTAAGGCACTGGTGTGTCCATAGGTGAAAGGTCATTCCAACACAGCAGTCACATCTGTATTTGTAAAAAACGTAGCAATTTTGTAATTGCCACTAAACCTTGCAAGTGTTGGTGTGCAAATCAGTACAGAAACCAACACGCAGGTACCGTAATTATTAGAGGCCTGCACCATATTAGAGGCTTGTCACTTCAACGCCTCGAGTGATTGCTGTTGCATGTCGCAGGCCTACTCAACAGTGCTACAGTGTACAGTAAATCGGTCCACAACGGACATCATCAGGAATATGTCCAATATGGCCAGATTACTGCTACGGATGGTAGTGGACAATGTCAACTGGACTTTCAAAAGTGTCCCTGAAAGGTTTTTGTTATGGACAGGTGTCTGCTAAGGCAGGTTTCCCTGTAGTGTGCAGTTGTTCACATGCAACTACCGCATTCTATAGCGTCTCGCAGAAATGGCCCTCAGAAAGACATTTCTATTGACACGGCAGACCACAGCGATGTGAGGCATGTCAGGGACTAGTATTAGACTCATTGAAGACTGTCCTTGAAATGATGACACTCCTCTGGCTCTGAGTCACTGACTGTGTCCACAGCTCTCATGTACTTAATCAAGCACCACTTGATGTAGTGTAGTGTCACTTTTCAAACTACAGGCCCTCAAACAGTTACATGGATACTCGACAAAAGTGTCAATGCTAGTGTCTTCTATGCTAGTCTATTCAGTGCTACTGTCATCAATGTTAGTGCTGTCAGTGTTAGTGTCTTCAATGCTAGTGCCCTCAATGCTAGTGTCTTTAGTGCTAGTGTCTTCAATGTTAGTGTCCCCGATGCTAGTGTATTCAACGTTAGTGTCCTCAATGCTAGTGTATTCAATGCTAATGTATTCAATGCTAGTGCATTCAATGCCAGTGTCTTTAGTGCTAGTGTCTTCAATGCTAATGTCCTCAATGCTAGTGCTGGTGTCTTCAGTGCTAGTGTACTCAGTGTTATTGTCCTCAATGCTAGTGTCCTCAATGTTAGTGTCCTCAATGCTAGTGTATTCAATGCTGGTGTCTTCAATGTTAGTGTCCTCAATGCTAGTGTCTTTAGATATAGTGTCTTCAATGCTAGTGTATTCAATGCTAGTGTCCTTAATGATAGTGTCCTGAAAGCTAGTGTCCTCAAAGCTAGTGTATGCAATGTTAGTGTCCTCAATGCTAGTGTAATCAATGCTAGTGTATTCAATTTTAGTGCCCTCAATGCTAGTGTAGTCAATACTAGTGTCCTCAATGCAAGTGTATTCAATGCCGGTGTCCTCAATGCTAGTATCCCTAGACAACTGTCCTCTGTGTTAGTGTCCTCAGCAGAGTATTAGTGTCGTTATGCTGGTGTATTCAATGCTAATGTCTTCAATGCTAGTGTATTCAATGCTAGTGTCCTCAATGCTAGTGTATTCAATGCTGGTGTCAATGCTAATGTCCCTAGTAGTGCAACTGTCTTCTATTTTAGTGTCTTCAGCAGCGAATTAGTGTCCTTATGACATTCTCCTCAATGCCAGTGTTGTCAATGTTAGTGTCTACAACAAAAGTCCTCAAAACAAGTGTCTTCACTTCAGTGTTAATGTCCTTGAAATTTTTGTTTCATAATTTAAAATTAAGATGTATGCTGTTTTAAGCCATTTATGAGTACTTTAATACTTCTAGTCTCGTCTAAAAATTGAAATAATTTATCCTGGCATGTCAGCAATAACCGTGTGAATTTTCTGTGCAAAACGCTTTGAAGTGCCGCTTGAAATGAAAATGTTCCTAGTCTGACTTGTGTGGTTTGAGAGCTGGAGGAGACAAGATGGATCGCTCCTGGTACCAATCTCCGTACCAGTCCTTGAGACTCTTCTCTTTGGGTTTTTATTATTAAAATGGACAGAATCCTTGTTCACTGCCGATCATTATTGTGATCCGTAAATGCGCCGTCCTTGCATACTGTGTGTTTCACTGTTTTTACATGTTTTTTGTATCAGATTTAAAGGGTCATTAGTTTTGTTTCTTTGAAGAGCCACTAAGTCAGTAACTAAGTGACGATGTCCGGAAATTTATTTATTACAGAAGTTTTTACTTTTTTCCTGAAACTGACAAGACAACTGACAAGTTTTATAAAGGATGCACCCCTTTTAAAATTAAAGATGTTTATTTAAGAAACAGTTCTACCTGGTAATCACCAGCTGAAGCTATCAATCTATGTTGATTATTATTATGGATATTATGTAATATGTACAGCTTTCTTTCAGAAGTTGATCATAGATTTCTTTCAGAAAATAAATTTTTCTCAAGGAAAAGTGCTAATATTTACTAATACACTTGAATCACCAATAAACCTATATGTTATAACATCTAATTTCATATGTATTAGCTTGGAACAGGTTTAATGGGCAAGTAGATTTGCACAGAAGTAGAAAACGTGTCCCATAGAAACCAACCAACTTGTTTTGTGATTACCCTGTTGATGATGTGTTTAGGGTTATTATGATTACCCTGGATGTGTTCGTGGTGAGTTTTGCTTACGGTTATGATTACCCTGGATGTGTTCATGGTGTGTTTAGGGTTAGTATGATTACCCTGGATATGTTCATGGTGTGTTTACAGTTGTAATTAACTTGGGTGTACAGATGATGTGTGTAGTATTGCCCTTACCCTGGGTGGTGTATTTTGGGTTCATGATTGTCATTACCTTAGGGGTGTTGATGGTGTGTTGATGGTTGTCATCACCTTAGGTTTGTTGATAGTGTTTTCAAGGTTGTCATTACCTTAGGGGTGTTGGTGGTGTTCCAGGGTGTCATTACCTTAGGGGTGTTGATGGTTTTCCAGGTTGTCATTACCTAGGGGTGTTGATGGTGTTCCAGGTTGTCATTACCTTAGGGGTGTTGATGGTTGTCATTACATTTGGGATGTTGATGGTGTGTTCATGGTTGTCATTACCTTAGGGTTGTTGATGGTATGTTCATGGTTGTCATTACCTTAGGGGTGTTGATGGTTTTCGAGGTTGTCATTACCTTAGGGGTGTTGATGGTGTTCCAGGTTGTCATTACCTTAGGGGTGTTGATGGTTGTCATTACATTTGGGGTGTTGATGGTGTGTTCATGGTTATCATTACCTTAGGGGTGTTGATGGTGTGTTCATGGTTGTCATTACCTTAGGGTTGTTGATGGTGTTCATGGTTGTCATTACCTTAGGGTTGTTGATGGTGTTCATGGTTGTCATTACCTTAGGGTTGTTGATGGTGTTCATGGTTATCATTACCTTAGGGGTGTTGATGGTGTGTTCATGGTTGTCATTACCTTAGGGGTGTTGATGGTGTGTTCATGGTTGTCATTACCTTAGGGGTGTTGATGGTGTGTTCATGGTTGTCATTACCTTAGGGGTGTTGATGGTGTGTTGATGGTTGTCATTACCTTAGGGGTGTTGATGGTGTGTTGATGGTTGTCATTACCTTAGGGGTGTTGATGGTGTGTTCATGGTTGTCATTACCTTAGGGGTGTTGATGGTGTGTTCATGGTTGTCATTACCTTAAGGGTGTTGATGGTGTTGATGGTTGTCATTACCTTAAGGGTGTTGATGGTGTTCCAGGTTGTCATTACACTAGGTGTGTGGATGGTGTTTTTAGGGTTGTTGTCGTTACCCTATGTGTTGGAGCGTTTAGCTGTAACCAGCACAGGATGTGCTGAAGATGAAAGGTGTCTCTCCGTGACTGGAGCACGTCCAGTGACTCACGGTGACAAAGGGTTGTCTCTTTTGGGGTCTTCACAAACACCCATCCTTCTGTATATGCCAGACAGATTCCCATCGGCTGCTAGGGTTTCTTATCACAGCTGGTTCTGTTCATCTTTTTACTTTGGGTGTAATGTTCCCACCCAGGGGATGTTAGGGATGGTGTGGGGTGGTGTGCAGCGCTGTGATGTGGAGTAGAGTGTGGTGGTGTGGGGTGGGGGGTAAGACAAAGAGCAATTCTGTTCGTGGTGAAGGCTACTGATGGTAACCCAAATGTAGAAGTGACTTAACGTTACAGGTGTGAGAAGTAAATTGAAATCAAAGTTTGGTATTGCAGACAAACATCTCTCCCGATTCTCTCCCTCAAATACCAAATATTCCTTCAAAAAAACTCTGGCCATGCAACAGAGATTTCAGTGTCCAGATGCAAGTTTATTCAGCAAATTTTAACCTATCAACATTACAATGATGTATGATGTTAAAATTCATTAAAAATGGCAGCACCGTATCAAATACTGTTGAACACTCACTTATAAATCAGCATATATATATACAAAAAGATAGTTTAGTAAATGAATGGGCTTAATAACTGAATTTACTAATAAAGTCGTGGACTATTCTCACAAATATATGTTTTTTATTATCACGGCTATATGGCATGTGCTGATCACAGCCATGCAACAAAAATCGTGTTGTGCGTGTGTGCGCACGCATAATTTAAAGATCAGTCGCAACAGAAATCTTTGTTGCATGCGACATACGTTGATCCTTTTACACACAGTAACCCTCTGTGTCACCTTCTGTCCATTCACACAATCACCGCAGAAACATGCTTATGTTGTGTTTCATAGTGTGTTGTTCGTGCTCTTTTATGTAATTATCTTCCATATAAATGCATGGTTGTAGTGTCAACGCTTGATAAGCAAGATTCAGAAAGTCGCATCCCGCAAAGTTCTGTGTAGTTTCTTAAGGGGCGGGGAGGGGTCATTGTTGTTAAAGACATGTGTTTTTATTATTGATATTACTGGGTTATCTGTCGTTTCATTCATTCCATGTTATCAGCTGAGATAAGATAAGATACGACGAACACATATATAGTGCCATAAATCTAGATAAATCCATTCGGAGGCACTTAGAATACATACTTATACATATATATGCAGAACATTAATAAGTTACATAAAATTAATTATATTAAATTAATTAAAATAAATTGTAATATTAAATACAAATTGAAAAATAAGTTGTGTAAAGATAATCAGTAAAGTAAAAGGTATAATGATAATAAATAAATAGACATTGTGTAAAATTAGTATAAAATATGTACAAAATAATAGTAATAACAAATTAAATAAACTGACTGGTGGTGCCTATGTTACGTAAGCAACCCGGAAAAGATTCGTTTTCAATAGTCTTTTGAAAGTCACAAGGCAACAGGTTGTCTTCATCTCACTTGGAAGTGAATCCACAGTTGTGGAACAGATACTAAGAAAGTTCTGTCGTCATATCTGCCGTGAGATGGTGGCACGTACAAGTCATTGTTTGTAGCGGAACGCAACACTCGAATAGCTCTGTGTTAATGGAGTAGATCGGTGATGTCAGCTGGTGCCAGAGATAACCAACTAACAAAGCCTAGTGTGGTGGCATGAAAGAAGGTAGATAGTGTTTATTATTGGTCACAATTTTTAGTTAGTTCTATGCCTTTTGGCAAGGTGAGTAACACAAATGAAGGTTCACTGGATGATGGCGCCACCTGGTGTGAAGCTGTGTTTTTAGCGGTTGTTGTTGACGTGAAATTGTTAGTTGTTGATGTATTTTAACATGCAAATCATCTAGATGCTACCTTTGTGGATAATGTTTTTTCCTATTGTACCCCCAAAGTACCAATGCATAGGTGGTGCGTGTTTGTTATTATCGCATATGTCTACCTATAGGTGATGATACAGTGATGCAATTCTTGTGCCATATGAAGGCTTGTACTCAAATTCGGTAACCACTTACCACCAGTTTGTCTAATGAGATTGCTGCGTGCGAGCATGCGTGCGGGCGTTCAATTTTACGCTACCAAGGAGTGTACCGGTATTTAAAAAAACATTTTGTCAGTGAAACATTTCTTTAACTGCAGTATAACCCGGCTTCACTTTGAGTTTGATTTGGAAGAGAAAAAAAGTTTAAATGAGAAACATGAGTACCCTGGTAAAGCCACACAAGGAAGGAAGACAAATTTGTGGGATGACAAATTGTTGGAAATGTAACACTTTATTGCCTTTCCTAAACGAGAACACCAGTGTTTTATGACGGTCAACCAGGACATGTTTTTATAAATAAAAACCCCAGTCTACCTGCGGGTAATGGAAAGATGATTAATGTGAACCCATTTTTGTTACAGGGCAGACAAAACCGGACTCGGTAATGGAAACTAGTTAGATACAGGCATACCTCGTGTGAACTTGTATTTAATCTTGTTGTTTTTCCATTGGCAACCATTAACCTGTTCATGGCAGATGCATTCCTAACATTTAACTTTATGACCCAGTCAATGAAATTAATTTTGTTGTTTAATTGTAGTTTTTCTGTGGAAGAAGTTGCACTCTCCTTCATATGTTGGTTTTATGTCATTTGTAATTGAAAAAATTAAACATTCCCAGTCACAATTCACAAAAACAACTGGTAGCCATCTTGAAAATGTTTTTTTTTTGTATTCGTGCTCATAGTAAAAAAAATTGTAATTCGATAAATAACTACATGTAGTACACATGCATAATTATTTTAATTTTACAAAACTAACAAATGTACATACATTTGCATCACTGGATTGCATGTGGTATTGACAAGTATTAATTGTTATTATAGCAGTGATTTATGTATAAGATTTTTTCAAGTTCTTCGTTTTACACTGTTTTCTTTGTCTTTGGTAACTGTGATCACATGTTTCTGATTGAATCTTATTTTTGTCTATGCAAACACATGGAGAAAATAATATTCGTCAAAATAAGCACAACTCAGTTTTGTATACTTTTTGGAGGTGGTAAATGCAGTTAATATACTCAAAATTTGCAAATAATCCTAAGATTTTTCTCCAAAATCCTTGGATCTAACGCGTTAAACATTTCTTATGTTTTATGTTTTATTCATATTTACAAACTTATCTAATATGTTAATGTTATGTATTTATTGCATTTTATTTTATGTGTGTATGAACAGGCTGACTTTATTAATGATAGTTATAATGAATATTACCTATATTACATTAAAATTTAAATTATTTCAGGCTTTCAGTGCATATAAAAATATCAGGATTGGGTTATATTGCATAACATCATAAAAACACAATTTTAGTAGCAACAATTTAAAACAATTAATTGCAAATATCTTTTCAAAAAATGTATTACAATTATGGAACTAAAAAAATCAATGACCCTGCGTCATAAAGGTCAACTGCAATAGTTCATAGGCTGAGTACAACTACATTGTTTTTAAAAGGAAAATGACATAGTATTTAAACCTGAAATATGTACGTGTAATGTGCGTGTAATGTGTGTGTAATGTGCATGTAATGTGCGTGTAATGTGCATGTAATGTGTGTGTTAGGTAGAATTGCATCCAACATGTGGCAAATTAATTTATTATAGGGTGTACGTAGAATCGATGGAACCTGTTACCCCAAATGTTCTCGATCTTGACCCCTGTGACTCATACATTTCCCTATCTTGACCCCTGTGACTAATACAGTTCCAGCAGGTGCCTGTAATCACATTGTGACATAGGAGCATTAATTTATTATTACCAAAGTTTGTTGGATATGCTGGCCACTGAAAGAGTACGCGGCTGAACAAACAAATCTGTTCATTCACCTGTGCCTTTGAAGGGCGTTTGATTGATGGCCTCGGGCTTTGTGAGTGGCTGTTACTGGGGTTGGAGACCCACAAAAGCACCTGACTTGTGGCAGAGAAAGTAAATAATTCAGTCAGGGGTGTGAGATTTGACTGATTATTTGTTGGTGCCCTCACAATCACCCTGTTGTGTGGAGATGGTGCACGGTGTACTGCCCTACCAGGGGTGTGTAGTTAGGGGACATATATGTGCCACCTGTAGTAGGCTACTGTCTAGACTAGGGGGGCCATGCAATGGGGTGATGTAGGATTCTTATAAACAGGTCTAAAAATATTTGTGATCAGAAATG
>CM034534.1:70349031-70367457 GCA_020002185.1 Paraescarpia echinospica
TTTTCACGATGACTGACTGGGATTTACCAGTCTACCACACATATTGGACTACCAAATCAGCCCCAAGCAGACAGGACTAAGGCAACGTTTTACAAAGTTAATTTTAATGGCATTATTATTTGTCAATGAATAATCTGCTGATTGCATTCCACTGTCTGCACCAATACACCCGGGGCATCGCATGGTTACTCCTCTACTAGTATCACATAGTTTTAAAAGACAACTGATGTCTATGAATTTGTGTCATCTGTAAATCTAGACACAATTATGATAGACCCGAGGTTTGCGCATCATAATCCAGCACATCTGCAGATTGTGCAGAACCAGTAACTGCGCCCAACATATTGATTGAACACAAATTCAAATATAACTGTCAAACTTCATCAGACTCAGAGAATGAGCATGAATTTGTCAACGACAAGAGGAAGGAATATAATGTTAGCGTATGAGTGATACTGGTCTAAGTGTCAGTGCAGTCACTGGAACAGTTTACAGCTACGATGTCGTCAGTAAACAGGTAAAAGCTGCCAGACAAAAACAACATAAAATAAACCTTGGTATCATCAAATCAAATCATAAGTTAACATTTAGCGGCCATTCCAACCGTCGTTGCTCTGTACGATGAACACTGATCTAAAACGTGTTTTTATGTTAGCTTTAAAACAGTTACGGCCATATTTGCATCAAATATGCTGTTTTTCAACAATAAATCACTCGCACTGTTAACGTATCTTGACGTTTGCACGTTTTACTCACGTCCTTGACATTGCCAAAACTTCCTTATATGGCTAAACACGGCCGGATAGCTATCCACGGCCGTATTTATGACTTGTGCTTATGAAGTGGCAACAGAAGTTAAACACGAATGGCTATCCATGGATAGTGGCTATCCGTGAATAGTGGCTATCCACATTTAACTCTATCCGGTCTTCATGCGTACAGGCTCAGATGGTGTATCAGTCGACACTCGTAGACGTTTGCTGTATTATAAAGTTATGTATCGGTAGTTTAATACGGCATCACAAAGGCAAGAAGAACATTTTGTTATCTATTGGTACTGCATTTCTGGGTTGCAGAAGTAAGAAACAGTATATTATCTATTTGTGGTATTTGGTGCTGTACTTCTGAGTCATAAAAATACGTTGAACAATATATATTATCTAAAATATTGGCACTTCAAATCGTGAAATTTATAATGGCCTGCCAGTGTCAATTCCAACTCACTTCAGGGTCACAAGACAAGAAAGACAGTATATTATCTATTGGTCTCACAAAGTAGTACAATGTATTATTATAATAATAATGATATTGTTAATATATTTGTTATAGTTATTACATCATCTGTTGGTACTATACTTGTTGTTCACGATAACAAGGAGTTGATATAGACGGACCCTTTGTAATGCAAGAGTGTCTGCCAGCATGTACAGCAGACCATGCTGCCATCTGGTGGCTGTTTATGGAGACAGACTGTTTACAGAGCAACCATACGCCACAATAGTTGTAAAAAGTGAAATTATCTCTTTAGCATCAGCAAAGGAAGTTATTTATGAAATTGGCATGCCACATGTGTCCCCAGACAAGGTCTGGTGAGTATCTAAGGCAGGATCAGAGTTATAAGGTTTCTCTTCCTGTGCTGCAATGACTGAGGCACAGATTTTCAGGGTGATAAGGGGCCTGTCTGCCATTATATGCATAATTGGACCAGTGGGAATGCTATGATACTCACCCTGTTAACAAAATGGGTCACAGTTTGGAATTGACACGGCAGCTCAGCCAGTCAGTTCACTACATTGCATATGGTCTAGTTGTTGATTTAGTAATTCAAAGCCAGTGATGTGACTAGGGGTGCTAGTTTGGCATCCTGTTATGTTACACAAAACATCCTCTAGAACAGTGAGTGGTACAGATATTGGACTGGTGTATTGCCAACACAAATGTATAAAAATGTATTTAATTAATGTACTTTTCCCGATTCCTGTCTTTGCAGATTGTGATTGTCAGAACCAGTCAACATCAAAGGACAGTTCCAGGAACTTGCAGTTAGCCCCACCTGCCTCTAACATAGCCAGCGTTTACAATTTGAACATTTTGTCTTCAATCAATTTAAACGTTTCACAGGCGAAACATAATTCCAAACTATGTTAAACACAATTTGGCAAGTGGTAGATGCTGATTCTGATGTGAAGAACATTATATTAATAAATGAGGAACACACAAGGTAGTTTTAAACTCCACTTGTGTTCACAGTTGCTATATAGTAGTAGACTAACCAGTAGCACTAGTTGGCGACACAATGTCTGCTAGAAATCAACGTCTTGGTTTATATACCTTTGCCTGTTGTGTAGTTTAGCACTGACCAACCCCAAATGACCAACAGTTATTCATAATGTTAACAGCTGGACACAGGGTCGGACCTATTGACCCTACAGCTGGTCAGTCTTCACCTGATCACTTGGTGTAAGCCGGCAACAAGTGTCTTGACTAGTGTCTACTCCAGGCCACTTGAGATATGAAGAGTCAGACTCTTGCTGTAGTTTATCTTGTTATTCTTGATGTGCGATGTATCTCACGTGTATATATATATATATATATATATATAATACACCTTTCCCTTTTTCGTCATCTTTTGTAGGACATTAAAACTCCAAATGCAACTTGTTTTGCCCATCACAAATCAGGTTCGTCAACAATTTAAAACGAGGATTCCATACGTACAAAACACGTAAATAAAATGTCCAACAAAACAATAAATAAAATGCGTTGTGGAAATTAATCAGTTATGCGATATGTACAGATGCAGTGTTTTAAATCAATCAGTTATGCGATATGTACAGATGCAGTTTTTTAAATCAATCAGTTATGCGATATGTACAGATGCAGTTTTTTAAATCAATCAGTTATGCGATATGTACAGGTGCAGTTTTTTAAATCAATCAGTTATGCGATATGTACAGATGCAGTTTTTTAAATCAATCAGTTATGCGATATGTACAGATGCAGTTTTTTAAATCAATCAGTTATGCGATATGTACAGATGCAGTTTTTTAAATCAATCATTTATGCGATATGTACAGATGCAGTTTTTAAAATAAATCAGTTATGCGATATGTACAGATGCAGTTTTTTAAATCAGTCAGTTATGCGATATGTACAGATGCAGTTTTTTAAATCAATCAGTTATGCGATATGTACAGATGCAGTTTTTTAAATCAATCGGTTATGCGATATGTACAGGTGCAGTTTTTTAAATCAGTCAGTTATGCGATATGTACAGATGCAGTTTTTTAAATCAGTCAGTTATGCGATATGTACAGATGCAGTTTTTTAAATCAATCAGTTATGCGATATGTACAGATGCAGTTTTTTAAATCAATCAGTTATGCGATATGTACAGATGCAGTTTTTTAAATCAATCAGTTATGCGATATGTACAGATGCAGTTTTTTAAATCAATCAGTTATGCGATATGTACAGATGCAGTTTTTTAAATCAATCGGTTATGCGATATGTACAGATGCAGTTTTTTAAATCAATCAGTTATGCGATATGTACAGATGCAGTTTTTTAAATCAATCAGTTATGCGATATGTACAGATGCAGTTTTTTAAATCAATCAGTTATGCGATATGTACAGATGCAGTTTTTTAAATCAATCAGTTATGCGATATGTACAGATGCAGTTTTTTAAATCAGTCAGTTATGCGATATGTACAGATGCAGTTTTTTAAATCAATCAGTTATGCGATATATACAGATGCAGTTTTTTAAATCAATCAGTTATGCGATATGTACAGATGCAGTTTTTTAAATCAATCGGTTATGCGATATGTACAGATGCAGTTTTTTTAAATCAATTGGTTATGCGATATGTACAGATGCAGTTTCTTAAATCAATCGGTTATGCGATATGTGCAGATGCAGTTTATTTAAATCAATCGGTTATGCGATATGTACAGATGCAGTTTTTTAAATCAATCGGTTATGCGATATGTACAGATGCAGTTTTTTAAATCAATCGGTTATGCGATATGTACAGATGCAGTTTTTTAAATCAATCAGCTATGCGATATGTACAGATGCAGTTTTTTAAATCAATCAGTTATGCGATATGTACAGATGCAGTTTTTTAAATCAATCAATTATGCGATATGTACAGATGCAGTTTTTTTAATAAATCAATTATGCGATATGTACAGATGCAGTTTTTTTAATAAATCAGTTATGCGATATGTACAGATGCAGTTTTTTAAATCAATCAGTTATGCGATATGTACAGATGCAGTTTTTTTCTCATTTATATGCAGAAAATCGAATCCACGTAGCAATTCAAATCATATCTGCACACGAATTGGACAGGAAATTCCCAGAAGTTACGTCACTACAGAGGTATTCCCAATTCCGCACGCTGTTTCCATTCTTCTGGATTCCTAGTTTCAGATATTAGAACTAACAACTGGTGGATTATAGCATTACAAACGTTGTAGCCATTAGTTCTCTAGTGGTCCATTAAATTAGTGTCATTTAACGAAAAAATGTGGTGATGTAGAAGTTTAACTTGCCCCTGGGTATGTTTCCCCTTATGAAGGGGCAAGATACCATATTAGGCATCTACCCCAACCTTGGATATCGCCCTTCTTCCTAACTAAGTTCCAAAAATAGAAATACAAACAAAGCGCAGTTTAAATATTTCATAAGGTAGCATATCTGTGTTGTATATATCTTCATCAACTGAAATATTGTCATACATTTAAATCTGTGTGTTAATCGGGTCAGCCATCTCAACAGACACACCGCTACATTCACAAGACATGATATTGCCTAATCCCTAAAAGACACTACTTGATAATCATAATTGTGTACCTAAAGGAATGTTCCAGTATTATGATGGAACGGCCATTGTTGGGGTTGATAAACTGAGATAAGAATGACATAAAGCCATAATAAAGACCCGGTCAGTACAAGATTACAGGAAGTAGCTTCAACACGCTGTCTACTATAACTCTGTCTCCCCTCCGTTGCTGCAGTTAGAGGGATGGGCAGGGGCCCCAAAATATAGTCTCTTATATAACCTGCATACTTACGGTCTTGACATAATAAATGTGTTTCAGGGTGTAAGGTGGGCCGGAGTGCAGTCCAGGCAAGGACCTGCTGTGTTCTTTTGGATACACCAATCTGTCCCCGAAATGGTGCAGGCCTCCAGTGCTCCTAGGTTATGGGAACAAACACATCAATATTTTACAACTCGGGTTCAAGGAAGACAATAAAGTGACAGAGATATGAGAAAGTACCCCTCTTTGAAGAGTTGTCAGTTATGTGGATGCTCATGAAGAAAAATCTTTTGACTGCAATCCTGGTGAATTGGTTTCCTTTAATTAAGAAACCATATTTTGTGTAACGTTTTGTCACAAGTTATATTGAATATATTGACTTCCCAGTGAAGACAACTTTACTTGAATTGTTACACCACTACGCTACTAATTCTTTGTACATTTTTTTTAAAAGCTACTCGGCAATAAACCGTCTGAATCTGATGGTAATCGAAACGTTGAAGTGAGTTTCAGTTTCATATTTACGTTATAAAGAAAATTTGATTAAAACATAAATTTTGTTTATTAAACGTCATCGTATCTTCTTATGCAAATCTGTTACAAAAAGATTTGTTTTCTGCCTAGGGAAAATGTCATCTTATAACTTGTGCAAAAAACAAAAACATATTTTATGGCCTGTATGAGTGTTTCTTCTAAAGTTAAACACCCTTGGTGCTTTTAGACATATTCACCCCAGAAGAAAACTGCCATTATAATATTGAACATGTCCTGTGCCCCACAAAAAACCACTCTGCAGCTAAAAGATATCTTCTAAATATTACAGCGCAAAGAATTTGTGTGTGATAACAAATTCTATCACACAAGTCTTTTGCGACAAATGAATGCATCCGGCCACTGATACCACAGACTGGAGGCTTTGCTCAGCGATACATGGTTTTTGCCAGAAATAGATAGTAACAAGCTGTGGACCAGCAAACTCTGTCTGTTTTGCACTGTATCGGTGCTGATAAAATATGACCTTTCCCATTGGCGGGGGACTGTACTGAAGCGTTGCCAGGAAATATACATTTGGCGTCCACCATATCTTCCATGTTGACGAATGCAAGCCTTGCATTATGAGAACAGCTGTCTAAGGATGGTTTTTGTTGGTGTTATTTATCAAGACTTTGGCTTCTGCTTTTTCAGTTTAGTGAAGCTAGAAGGCAAACGAGATAAGACAGCACTGTCGACTAATTTATCGGTGTTTTTACTCGAGCGTGGTTCATCAGTAAAAATAATTCCGTCTATAGTTACCCCGCTATACGTAATAGAACACAGTGAACCTCGTTAGTCTGGACACTTTGCTCCTCAGTGTATGTATTTGTTCGGATTAGGGAGTTTTATCCAGGTAAATGAATTATGCACATAATGGGATATAATTTTTGTTTATAAGAATTTTGGAATTGTGTTTCTGTTAAATGATCTCCTGATTCCAAGGTTACTGGATTATGTGGCTCTGATTTAATGAGGTTACTGGATTATGTGGCTCTGATTTAACGAGGTTACTGGATTGTGTGGCTCTGATTTAACGAGGTTACTGGATTGTGTGGCTCTGATTTAACGAGATTACTGGATTATGTGGCTCTGATTTAACGAGGTTACTGGATTATGTGGCTCTGATTTAACGAGGTTACTGGATTATGTGGCTCTGATTTAACGAGGTTACTGGATTATGTGGCTCTGATTTAACGAGGTTACTGGATTATGTGGCTCTGATTTAACGAGGTTACTGGATTATGTGGCTCTGATTTAACAAGGTTACTGGATTATGTGGCTCTGATTTAATGAGGTTGCTGGATTATGTGGCTCTGATTTAACGAGGTTGCTGGATTTTGTGGCTCTGATTTAACGAGGTTACTGGATTTTGTGGCTCTGATTTAACGAGGTTACTGGATTAAGTGGCTCTGATTTAACAAGGTTACTGGATAATGTGGCTCTGATTTAACGAGGTTACTGGATTTTGTGGCTCTGATTTAACAAGGTTACTGGATTACGTGGCTCTGATTTAACAAGGTTACTGGATTATGTGGCTCTGATTTAACGAGGTTACTGGATTATGTGGCTCTGATTTAACGAGGTTACTGGATTATGTGGCTCTGATTTAACGAGGTTACTGGATTATGTGGCTCTGAATTATTGAGGTTCCTATATGTAATATGCCTAAATTGTCTGTTTTTAGAGCAGTGCAATTTGTTTTTATGTGTGCGTAATTTTATGTAATTGTAAAGTAAATGACATCTTGTTCATCTTCTTCAGTGGCATAAACTTTAATAGTTAAAATGTTATTATTATATGGATATTATGCACTAAAAGCTGACGTTTTAGAAGGAAAGGCATTTGTTGGTTATAAAAACTCAAGTTTTATAATGGAAATGGGACCGACAAAGATAAACAGTGAAAAGAAATGAACGTGTAAATATTTACTGAAGCACTGGATGGTGTTGGGTTTTCTAGAAATAAATCTCTAGTGAGGTGCCTGCCCCCACTGTCTGGGTGGGGTGGGGAGTGGGGGTGGGAAATGGGGTACTTTGTCATGTTGTCAACACTTCTGTAGTTTGATCTGGTGAACAACTGGGAGCCTTGAATCTGCAGTTGGTGAACTGGCAGCCTTGAATTTGCAGTTGGTGATAATATGATACTTTCTATTCCAGAAAGGGTACTTGATAGTTGAAGTTGCACCTGCCTGAATCAATCTTTATCCCCAAGGCACTTCCGGAGTAATTTAGCCAGTTTTTGGGTGATTCAGAACGCCCCACAATGGGTGCATGATGTCTGGTGTTTTTAGTTTGTTTTAAATAGATCAAACAATAGGTATTGTACAAAGTGGAGGGTTGAATGTTACCGAATCTAGCTTGAGTGTGAGGGTGTTGGATGTTGCTGCAGTTTTACCCCCCTCCTTTGGCCCACCCAACGAGGATGTTGCAATGTCATAGTCTAATCTTTTTGGCATTAACAGTAATGTTTTTATCCACTTTACTCCACAAAAATGCAAAACAGTCAATATAAAACCTAACATGCAGCATTTGTCCTAGATTTTTTAAATAAATCAGTTTAAAATAATACAGCTGAGAATGTTGCAGATTTGTGTTGCCTATTACTTAAAATAGTAATCAGGTTAATGTAAGAATGTTAATGTTTACAATGGGAGTACTGTGGGGTGGTATCACATTAACAATGTTAATGTTTACAATGGGAGTACTATGGGGTGGTATCACATTAACAATGTTAATGTTTACAATGGGAGTACTATGGGGTGGTATCACATTAACAATTTTAATGTTTACAATGGGAGTAAGTACTGTGGGGTGGTATCACATTAATAATGTTAATGTTTACAATGGGAGTACTTTGGGGTGGTATCACATTAATAATGTTAATGTTTACAATGGGAGTAAGTACTGTGGGGTGGTATCACATTAATAATGTTAATGTTTACAATGGGAGTACTGTGGGGTGGTATCACATTAACAATGTTAATGTTTACAATGGGAGTACTATGGGGTGGTATCACATTAACAATGTTAATGTTTACAATGGGAGTACTATGGGGTGGTATCACATTAACAATGTTAATGTTTACAATGGGAGTACTATGGGGTGGTATCACATTAACAATGTTAATGTTTACAATGGGAATACTGTGGGGTGGTATCACATTTACAAGGTTTGAATTTAACACGGCTTCCACAAAAAATAAAATTGGTAAAAATACAGAGCTCAGTAGAAAACGGTAGAAACTAAGAAAGAATCAGATATATTTTTGCAACCTAAGATAAACCCACACTTTGGTTACTGAATCTTTATTGTGGTAATGTTTATATAGTCAACACAGCCTTTAAAAACGAGGTCAAGATGACCTTTTTGGGTGTTGATATAAACAAAACAGGATGTCCCTGTCTTGGTACAATGACAATTGCTTCAGTGATATTTTGTCTTCCAATAAGGTATTTTTGTCTTACTATAAAGTACCTTTGTCTTATACATAGGGTGGCAGAGACACATAAAACAGAAAAGCTAATAATTTATGTGTTTTTAACACATGTCCAGTGTTTGTTGTGAGTGCAGTCAAAGTTGACTCTTGAGTGCAGTAATGTGAAGAACACTGATTAATATACTGTCATATAAAGTCCAGTTGTTCGTCCATCATTTTGATAGCACCTTAAATAGTTACTACAAATAATTTTTTTTACAAATCCCATTGGTTTGTGGTTTGCTTTATCACTATACGTGATCTTTCTTGTTTACGTCTTTGCTAAATACAAATTATATTCCATTTTTCAGAGAGGAAATAATCGACCTACAGAATGGGGATCAGCACATTATGAGATATCAACCAATCGCAGCCCTTGTCTCAACTGGAGCCGCATCACTCATCTGAAACAGCATATTAATACGCCACTGCGTGTCAGCTGGTATTGAACTGCAGGCAGAACTGTATTGGTGTTGGAACTGAAGCTGTATTTGTGACGTTGTCGCTTGTATAAATGTGTTCGTCAGACCAACACAACCACATCGATTGACATTAGGCAAACTGGTTGATATTACCATAGACCTGGCCCTCTCTTGTTCTACTGATGTTCAAGCCCTCCTTCAGGGCAAGAGTCATGTTCTACCACTCAATGCATTTGTTGTTGTAACAATAGCTGCAGTTGGGAGATATTGTTGTAACAATAGCTGCAGTTGGGAGATATTGTTGTAACAATAGCTGCAGTTGGGAGATATTGTTGTAACAATAGCTGCAGTTGGGAGATATTGTTGTAACAATAGCTGCAGTTGGGAGATATTGTTGTAACAATAGCTGCAGTTGGGAGATATTGTTGTAACAATAGCTGCAGTTGGGAGATATTGTTGTAACAATAGCTGCAGTTGGGAGATATTGTTGTAACAATAGCTGCAGTTGAGAGATATTGTTGTAACAATAGCTGCAGTTGGGAGATATTGTTGTAACAATAACTGCAGTTGGGAGATATTGTTGTAACAATAGCTGCAGTTTGGAGATATTGTTGTAACAATAGCTGCAGTTGGGAGATATTGTTGTAACAATAGCTGCAGTTGGGATATATTGTTGTAACAATAGCTGCCGTTGGTAGATATTGTTGTAACAATAGCTGCAGTTGGGAGATACCCCGGTGGACCAGAGGGTAGAGGCTGCTTTAAAAAGCAAGAAATGTGAATTAATTCATTGGAACATTAAGGAAATTTTCATGCCAGGATAAAGCCAGGGGATTATGATGCTTTGTTAAATGAGAAATGCATTCCCATATCTATGACAATGTTCTGGAATTTGTTTGCCAAAGCTACAAAATGCTTTTTTCTACTTGTAAGCCTTAATTTGAGATGATAAAAAACAACTAATTTGAAAAGCTGAAGGAGAACCAGGAGTTTGACACTCATTTGCTGTCAGAGGGTGAGTAGTGTTATGTTTTGAACGGGAAAAGAATTTGAAATTGTGCTTTTATATTTACCGATTGAATGTAAAAGTACAATTTCTAAACCAATGAAAGTTGTGAAGAAGGAGACCAGAGAGAGTGTAGCTAAGCACGATCTCAGCCACATACTGGTAGTTGCATTTGACCACGTACTTTGAGCCACAAGTGCACCACGTGTGTATAGCGTTGTTGTCTACTCGCCTAGATCTTATTCTCAGTCAGAGATGTTTATTGAGGAGGAAGTTTGGAGCAGTAAATATGTTGTGGTATGTTCGCTGTCAAGTGTCCGCCCTAATTATGTCACCAGACAAACTATTTCTCGTTCACGGCGAACGGTATATGTCAATAAAATATCCAGTAATATTTTGCGTGTTTGTTATATCGTTACAAAACCATTTGGACCCGTGGGTTTCTTTGGTGCAGCTGAATGAGAGTACATAGCCCCTGGAGAGGAAGCTAGTTTATCATTGATCAACTCCCCAAGAACAAGGTTCAGGTGCCTCCCCCAGCAACAAGCTCCATGTACCTCCCCTAGCAACAAGATCCAGGTACTTCCCCACAACAAGCTCCCTGGCAACAAGATCCAGGTACCTCCCATAGCGACAAGCTCCAGCACCACCCATAGCAACAAGCTTTACACCTCCCATAGCAACAAGCTCCATCACCTCTCTTAGCAACAAGCTCCAGCACCTCCCATGGCAACAAGCTTTATACCTCACATTGCAACAAGCTACAGCACCTCCCATAGCAACAACTTTCAGCACCTCCCATAAGACAAGCTCCATTTACCCCCATAGCAACAAGCTCCCACACCTCCCATAGCAACAAGCTTCACACCTCCCATAGCAACAAGCTCCAGCACCTCCCATAGCAATAAGCTTCAGCGCCTCCCATAGCAACAAGCTCCAGCACCTCATGTAGCAACAAGCTTCACACCTCCCATAGCAACAAGCTCCAGTACCTCCCATAGCAACAAGCTCCAGCACCTCCCCTAGCAACATGCTCCTGCACCTCCCATAGCAACAATCTCCAGCACCTCCCCTAGCAACATGCTCCTGCACCTCCCATAGCAACATGCTTCAGAACCTCCCATAGCAACTAGCTCCAGAACTTCCCGTTGCAACAAGCTCTAGCACCTCCCATAGCTACAAGCTTCAGCACCTCCCATAGCAACAAGCTCCATCACCTTCCCTAGCAACAAGCACCAACACCTCCCATAGCAACAAGTTCCAGCACCTCCCATAGCAACAAGCTCTAGCACCTCCCCTAGCAACAAGCTCCAGCACCTCCCTTAGCAACAAGCTCTAGCACCTCCCTTAACAACAAGCTATAGCAACATACCCAAAGTACATCCATAGCAGCATAGTGATAGGGTGGAATGGAAATGGGGATACTGGCGGGAATAGAAGAGAAACGAGGTATAGGCAGGTGACGGCAGAGAAAGTAGAACGATATCACAGGTGTGTCCGGGACGGCGCCAGCGGCTCGTGGAACAGCCGGATGCAAGTTGAAGTAGTCTTGGTGTGTTATCATCATATATAAGTGAAGGGGATTTGAGAAGATTGGAGGAAGATGGAGAGAGGGGACTCAGGGGACGTGTCCACAGGGGGCACAAACCTCCACTGGCGACCGAACCAAATGGTGTAGAACATTTTTCGCTCCCGCGTCGCCACAATTTCAGCTTACGCTGTCTGCTCGACTCTGACATCTGAAGACGGAGAGGGGGGTGTTGAAAAATGTTCGTCGCCGCAATTTCAGCATATTGAACCTGGACAGTGACACATTTCCAAGGGTCTAAGGAGGGGGCACTGTCGTATACCCCCCCTGACACGCATATGGGGACAAGTGGTGGAAACAATGGGGAGAAGCACGCTCGTATTCACGCACAAACGCGCGCACGCACACACACACTGATATCTTATATAAATATAATGCTTTATAATCCAGATCTGACCTATGCTAAGCATGACGTAGACTCGGGATTCCAAGGACATTGGCGCCGTAGAAGTCTTATAATAATTATCATATACTGAGCAGAAATCATTAATAGTACGAGGTTGGTAGTTGGACCTGACGAAACAGTTCCTCTACAATGTTACAACACGTCGCTGACTCGGTTCATTTGACACGATACGATGCAAGGCTTAATCGGCAGTCGTCAGTCCAGCCGTGATTTGGACTACGGCAGGTACAGTTTTGATCAAACACGCGGCAGTTCGCCATGCGACCCTATCAGCTCTCCGGCAAGGCTGATTGTGGATAGCACTTTCCCTTTATCCTTCGCGCGCAGTACATACGTGATTTTACACGCCAATTACAAGATTGGACAAGATTGCCTTCCACAGCAACGCGTTCCTGATGCCAAGCGGATAAAGAAGGATAACGTTTAATATAACGAACGTATAGGCCCGTAAACGATTTGTAATACAATGTTATTGTCCACCTATAAATGCGACTATGGTTTACGCTTTATCTGTTTGTCGTGTACTAGCAGGCCGATGTAATTTTTTTGTTAGAAATGCTGTACTTTAAAGGTTTTCAATGTAGTTATCCACCAAATTAGGCGATAGAACTATGACATTGACCTGTGCGAGCCATCGGGTTTACAAATGTTATGGTATAATGACCTACGCGAGATCTACGCTTTACTCAATACTGTCTCCATTTGTTATTCGACGACTGAGAGTTTTGGCATACTGATCCACATCCCGTCACCCGTGATCACATCTACCTGTAACCAACTCAAGTCGGTCGCATGCAACAAGTTCGCAGACCACGAAGCAAAGAGATTATGTTTGCTGCCTGCTTGTGAAAAAGGTAAATGCTGCTTCTTATACTGCGCAGTGTCCAGTCGTTAGGACTGCTCAAAGCACTACACTTCACTCGCTGGCTGCATGGCCCTCTACTCAATCGAACACGCCATCTCGACGTCTGGTAACATTCAGCCATCCTGCAATTATTGCGCGAAGACTTTTCGTACACAGGTATCCACTAGTGTATTAAGTCATGCAGGTACGCATTAGTAAAGCTAATCATGAGTGAACTTAAGTCAGGTACGCATTACTACAGCTGAGTGTACTAAAGTCAGGTACGTATTAATACAGTTGAGTGAACTAGGGCAACGTGGAGAGAAAGAAGTGGCACAAGGTTCGAACTGGCAGCAAGAGGTGTCGAACTCAGAATCTCTCGATTGAGAGTCAGATGATCTAACTATTGCGCTAGCGCGTAGAACGTAAACAATGACCAGTATAGTGCATACAATAGTTATTCAAATATGTCATTACACCACATTAGGCCTACGTAGTAGTATGCTGCGAAAACCGCAGGTCTGTGTGATGCGTCTAGTGCTGTAGTGTAGTGGGTAGTTTGTAGTGCATGCACTTCATGCTATTATTTTCAGTTAAAACCACTAGCTAACTTCCTTACTGGGGGTGAAAAGGGAGCCAAATGCGTAAGTCTCCCCTGCTGGTATACAGCCTCTCCATAGACAAGACCTCAGCACAACCGCCCCAGGCTAATGGGCTGGGGATCTGGGACCGGATTGGATCCCTTAGGTGCTGTGTGCTGGGCCCACCTGTGTGTGGACACGTCCCGACGCTCACTAATCCAACTTCCAGCTATGGACAAATAGCAATGGGTAGACCACGCTCATTAGCCTTGGTAGGCGAGTGGTCTAGGAGAAGGATACTCCGAAGTAACACCGTGGTGACATGAGTGGCGCCCACACCAGCCAGAGCTAAAGAAAAACATTATGGCTACAACGTACGACACCAGGGTTAGTCCCTGCCGACTTGTCTTCTGGTACGACCTCTGATTCTCGAAGAGGGTCACATGGCGACTTACAACTAAAGCCACAAGGACGTTGTAAGTTTGACAACAGTGGATGTAAAGGGGAGACACTAATAAAATGCAAAAATCCATAAAAATATCAACCTTGAATGTTAGAACCATACGATCGCCCAGGCTCAGAGAAGAACTAGTGAAGAACATGAAGAAACAGGGAATTGAAGTAATTGGTATTCAAAAGCATCGTATAGTACGTGACGAACTAGCACGATACGAGCAGCTCGAAGGTAAAACTTTGATCATTGCCACAGCCTGGAGAAATGCGACTACTGGAGCAGCAGAGGGAGGAGTAGGCAGTCTGCTCAACACAAGGGGCACGGGAGCCCTAGAGAACATTACAACACACAGCAGAGGGAGGAGTAGGCAGTCTGCTCAACACAAGGGGCACGGGAGCCCTAGAGAACATTACAACACACAGCAGAGGGAGGAGTAGGCAGTCTACTCAACACAAGGGGCACGGGAGCCCTAGAGAACATTACAACACACAGCAGAGGGAGGAGTAGGCAGTCTACTCAACACAAGGGGCGTGGGAGCCCTAGAGAACATTACAACACACAGCAGAGGGAGGAATAGGCATTCTGCTCAACACAAGGGGCGTGGGAGCCCTAGAGAACAATACAACACACAGCAGAGGGAGGAATAGGCATTCTGCTCAACACAAGGGGCGTGGGAGCCCTAGAGAACATTACAACACCCAGCAGAGGGAGGAGTAGACATTCTGCTCAACACAAGGGGCACGGGAGCCCTAGAGAACATTACAACACACAGCAGAGGGAGGAGTAGGCAGTCTACTCAACACAAGGGGCGTGGGAGCCCTAGAGAACAATACAACACACAGCAGAGGGAGGAATAGGCATTCTGCTCAACACAAGGGGCGTGGGAGCCCTAGAGAACATTACAACACCCAGCAGAGGGAGGAGTAGACATTCTGCTCAACACAAGGGGCGTGGGTGCCCTAGAGAACATTACAACACACAGCAAGAGGGAGGAGTAGGCATTCTGCTCAACACAAGGGGCAGCAGGGGGAAGAGGGAGCCCTAGAGAACATTACAACACACAGCAGAGGGAGGAGTATGCATTCTGCTCAACACAAGGGGCATGGGAGCCCTAGAGAACATTACTACACACAGCAGAGGGAGGAGTAGGCATTCTGCTCAACACAAGGGGCACGGGAGCCCTAGAGAACACTACAACACACAGCAGAGGGAGGAGTAGGCATTCTGCTAAAGACAAGGGGCATGGGGGCCCCAGAGAACACTACAACACACAGCAGAGGGAGGAGTAGGCATTCTGCTCAACACAAGGGGCACGGGAGCCCCAGAGAACACTACAACACACAGCAGAGGGAGGAGTAGGCATTCTGCTCAACACAAGGGGCAGGGAGCCCCAGAGAACACTACAACACACAGCAGAGGGGCAGTCTGCTCAACACAAGGGGCATGGGAGCCCTAGAGAACATTATAACACACAGCAGAGGGAGGAGTAGGCAGTCTGCTCAACACAAGGGGCACGGGAGCCCTAGAGAACATTACAACACACAGCAGAGGGAGGAGTAGGCAGTCTGCTCAACACAAGGGGCGTGGGAGCCCTAGAGAACATTACAACACACAGCAGAGGGAGGAGTAGGCATTCTGCTCAACACAAGGGCCGGGAGCCCTAGAGAACATTACAACACACAGTAGAGGGAGGAGTAGGCATTCTGCTCAACACAAGGGGCACGGGAGCCCTAGAGAACGTTACAACACACAGCAGAGGGAGGAGTAGGCAGTCTGCTCAACGCAAGGGGCGTGGGAGCCCTAGAGAACATTACAACACACAGCAGAGGGAGGAGTAGGCAGTCTGCTCAACACAAGGGGCGTGGGAGCCCTAGAGAACATTACAACACACAGCAGAGGGAGGAGTAGGCAGTCTGCTCAACACAAGGGGCGTGGGAGCCCTAGAGAACATTACAACACACAGCAGAGGGAGGAGTAGGCAGTCTGCTCAACACAAGGGGCACGGGAGCCCTAGAGAACATTACAACACACAGTAGAGGGAGGAGTAGGCAGTCTGCTCAACACAAGGGGCATGGGAGCCCTAGAGAACATTATAACACACAGCAGAGGGAGGAGTAGGCAGTCTGCTCAACACAAGGGGCATGGGAGCCCTAGAGAACATTACAACACACAGCAGGGGGAGGTGTAGGCATTCTGCTCAACACAAGGGGCATGGAAGTTCTAGAGAACACTACAACACACAGCAGAGGGAGGAGTAGACATTCTGCTCAACACAAGGGGCATGGAAGTCCTAGAGAACACTACAACACACAGCAGAGGGAGGACTAGGCATTCTGCTCAACACAAGGGGCATGGGAGCCCTAGAGAACATTACAACACACAGCAGGGGGAGGTGTAGGCATTCTGCTCAACACAAGTGGCATGGAAGTCCTAGAGAACACTACAACACACAGCAGAGGGAGGAGTAGGCAGTCTGCTCAACACAAGGGGCGTGGGAGCCCTAGAGAACATTACAACACACAGCAGAGGGAGGAGTAGGCATTCTGCTCAACACACGGGGCATGGGAGCCCTAGAGAACATTACAACATACAGTAAACGATTACTGATTGCCAAATTCAGCGGCACAGCAGTTATCGTCACGTTTTGTCCGACCAACTCTGCTGAAGTAGATAGCGTAGAGGACCACTACAGCGACTTAAGAAGGGCGATCGATTCGGTACCAGTGCACAACATGTTGCTGGTTGTAGGAGACTTTAACGCACGACTTGAACCAGGGGATGCCAGATTTATCCATACCGACTTTTACTATAACAATACAAACCGTAATGGGGAATTCTTTATTGATCTTATCACTGAGAAAATTCTTGAGGTCACCAATACCAGATACCGCAAGAGACGTGGAAACCGCTGGACGTTTATGGACCAACATGGAGGAAAACGTCAGCCTAATTATATCCTGGTAAAAAAAATGGAAAAACAGCGTGGTGAACTGTGAACCGTACAGTACGTTTGCAAGTGTCGGATCTGATCATCGCATTGTCACAGCTACAATACGACTTAGTCTACGTAAGAAAAAGTCGCCACCAAGCAAAATTAAGTATGACGAGTGCGCTAGCAAGGACTGTGGCTGGCTTGCAAAAAAACAGTACACGTGTGAAGTACGGAACAGATTTCAAATTCTGGAAATTAGAGATGAAACAGAAACGGAGCGATATGAGCGTTTCATTTCAGCGAATAGAGCTGCGACAGAGAAAATTATTTCTGTCAGTGGGAAAAAAAAAGGACATATACTCAGATGATCCACGAGTAACTTCAGTCAAAGAGAAAGTTGAAGAAGCCTGTAGGGTACATCAGCAAAACACTGCAGCTGAAAATAGAGTGAGATATGAGCAGGCCAAGAAGAACATGGAGAACTTTGCAGCAACATTGCTAAAGTCGAACAGGCACACATTAATGGAAGACACGGACAGAGATGGAAGCTTATAAACCAGATAAGCGGTAGTAAGACAGCTCGTAAAGGACAACTAAAGGGCAACACTGCAGAACAAAGGGTGGGAAACTTGTACGACCACTTCCACAAACTATTAGGCAGTCTACCAGACATAGAAGATGAGGATAAAGAGATCCAACCTATAATCACAAATATCAACATCAAGGAAGGACCTTTTGAAAGAGACGAGTATGAGAAGGCCAAGAAATCCCTGAATGATGGAAAGAGCTGTGAGGATGATGGTATACCACCTGAAGTGCTAAAACACTGCGATCTGGACAGTATCATACTAGAGTTTTGCAACAAAGCTTTGATTGAAGGGAACATGCCGCTACAGTGGACAGTTCTGAACATTATTCCAATACCTAAAAATAGCGTAGCATAGCAGGGAATTACAGGGACATTAGCTCCATTGTGGCAAAGACATTCAACAGGATGATGTTGAACAGAATACGTCCTGATTGACCACCACCTAAGAGACAATCAGAATGGATTCCGGACAGGAAGGACAACTGTAGGTCATATATTAACCATGAGAAGGTTATTTGAAGGAATTAGAGCAAAACATCTTCCT
>CM034534.1:70368457-70445957 GCA_020002185.1 Paraescarpia echinospica
TGCTTTTAGACATATTCACCCCAGAAGAAAACTGCCATTATAATATTGAACATGTCCTGTGCCCCACAAAAAACCACTCTGCAGCTAAAAGACATCTTCTAAATATTACAGCGCAAAGAATTTGTGTGTGATAACAAATTCTATCACACAAGTCTTTTGCGACAAATGAATGCATCCGGCCACTGATACCACAGACTGGAGGCTTTGCTCAGCGATACATGGTTTTTGCCAGAAATAGATAGTAACAAGCTGTGGACCAGCAAACTCTGTCTGTTTTGCACTGTATCGGTGTTGATAAAATATGACCTTTCCCATTGGCGGGGGACTGTACTGAAGCGTTGCCAGGAAATGTACATTTGGCGTCCACCATATCTTCCATGTTGACGAATGCAAGCCTTGCATTATGAGAACAGCTGTCTAAGGATGGTTTTTGTTGGTGTTATTTATCAAGACTTCGGCTTCTGCTTTTTCAGTTTAGTGAAGCTAGAAGGCAAACGAGATAAGACAGCACTGTCGACTAATTTATCGGTGTTTTTACTCGAGCGTGGTTCATCAGTAAAAATAATTCCGTCTATAGTTACCCCGCAATACGTAATAGAACACAGTGAACCTCGTTAGTCTGGACACTTTGCTCCTCAGTGTATGTAGTTGTTCGGATTAGGGAGTTTTATCCAGGTAAATGAATTATGCACATAATGGGATATAATTTTTTTTTATAAGAATTTTGGAATTGTGTTTCTGTTAAATGATCTGATTCCAAGGTTACTGGATTATGTGGCTCTGATTTAATGAGGTTACTGGATTATGTGGCTCTGATTTAATGAGGTTACTGGATTGTGTGGCTCTGATTTAACGAGGTTACTGGATTATGTGGCTCTGATTTAACGAGATTACTGGATTATGTGGCTCTGATTTAACGAGGTTACTGGATTATGTGGCTCTGATTTAACGAGGTTACTGGATTATGTGGCTCTGATTTAACGAGGTTACTGGATTATGTGGCTCTGATTTAACGAGGTTACTGGATTATGTGGCTCTGATTTAACGAGGTTACTGGATTATGTGGCTCTGATTTAACAAGGTTACTGGATTATGTGGCTCTGATTTAATGAGGTTGCTGGATTATGTGGCTCTGATTTAACGAGGTTACTGGATTTTGTGGCTCTGATTTAACGAGGTTACTGGATTTTGTGGCTCTGATTTAACGAGGTTACTGGATTAAGTGGCTCTGATTTAACAAGATTACTGGATTATGTGGCTCTGATTTAACGAGGTTACTGGATTTTGTGGCTCTGATTTAACAAGGTTACTGGATTACGTGGCTCTGATTTAACAAGGTTACTGGATTATGTGGCTCTGATTTAACGAGGTTACTGGATTATGTGGCTCTGATTTAACGAGGTTACTGGATTATGTGGCTCTGATTTAACAAGGTTACTGGATTATGTGGCTCTGAATTATTGAGGTTCCTATATGTAATATGCCTAAATTGTCTGTTTTTAGAGGAGTGCAAGTTGTTTTCATGTGTGCGTAATTTTATGTAATTGTAAAGTAAATGACATCTTGTTCATCTTCTTCAGTGGCATAAACTTTAATAGTTAAAATGTTATTATTATATGGATATTATGCACTAAATGCTGACGTTTTAGAAGGAAAGGCATTTGTTGGTTATAAAAACTCAAGTTTTATAATGGAAATGGGACCGACAAAGATAAACAGTGAAAAGAAATGAACGTGTAAATATTTACTGAAGCACTGGATGGTGTTGGGTTTTCTAGAAATAAATCTCTAGTGAGGTGCCTGCCCCCACTGTCTGGGTGGGGTGGGGAGTGGGGGTGGGAAATGGGGTACTTTGTCATGTTGTCAACACTTCTGTAGTTTGATCTGGTGAACAACTGGGAGCCTTGAATCTGCAGTTGGTGAACTGGCAGCCTTGAATTTGCAGTTGGTGATAATATGATACTTTCTATTCCAGAAAGGGTACTTGATAGTTGAAGTTGCACCTGCCTGAATCAATCTTTACCCCCAAGGCACTTCCGGAGTAATTTAGCCAGTTTTTGGGTGATTCAGAACGCCCCACAATGGGTGCATGATGTCTGGTGTTTTTAGTTTGTTTTAAATAGATCAAACAATAGGTATTGTACAAAGTGGAGGGTTGAATGTTACCGAATCTAGCTTGAGTGTGAGGGTGTTGGATGTTGCTGCAGTTTTACCCCCCTCCTTTGGCCCACCCAACGAGGATGTTGCAATGTCATAGTCTAATCTTTTTGGCATTAACAATAATGTTTTTATCCACTTTACTCCACAAAAATGCAAAACAGTCAATATAAAACCTAACATGCAGCATTTGTCCTAGATTTTTTTAATAAATCAGTTTAAAATAATACAGCTGAGAATGTTGCAGATTTGTGTTGCCTATTACTTAAAATAGTAATCAGGTTAATGTAAGAATGTTAATGTTTACAATGGGAGTACTGTGGGGTGGTATCACATTAACAATGTTAATGTTTACAATGGGAGTACTATGGGGTGGTATCACATTAACAATGTTAATGTTTACAATGGGAGTACTATGGGGTGGTATCACATTAACAATTTTAATGTTTACAATGGGAGTAAGTACTGTGGGGTGGTATCACATTAATAATGTTAATGTTTACAATGGGAGTACTTTGGGGTGGTATCACATTAATAATGTTAATGTTTACAATGGGAGTAAGTACTGTGGGGTGGTATCACATTAATAATGTTAATGTTTACAATGGGAGTACTATGGGGTGGTATCACATTAATAATGTTAATGTTTACAATGGGAGTACTTTGGGGTGGTATCACATTAATAATGTTAATGTTTACAATGGGAGTACTGTGGGGTGGTATCACATTAACAATGTTAATGTTTAGAATGGGAGTACTATGGGGTGGTATCACATTAACAATGTTAATGTTTACAATGGGAGTACTGTGGGGTGGTATCACATTTACAATTTTTTTATTTAACACGGCTTCCACAAAAAATAAAATTGGTAAAAATACAGAGCTCAGTAGAAAACGGTAGAAACTAAGAAAGAATCAGATATATTTTTGCAACCTAAGATCAACCCACACTTTGGTTACTGAATCTTTATTGTGGTAATGTTTATATAGTCAACACAGCCTTTAAAAACTAGGTCAAGATGACCTTTTTGGGTGTTGATATAAACAAAACAGGATGTCCCTGTCTTGGTACAATGACAATTGCTTCAGTGATATTTTGTCTTCCAATAAGGTACTTTTGTCTTACAATAAAGTACCTTTATCTTATACATAGGGTGGCAGAGACACATAAAACAGAAAAGCTAATAATTTATGTGTTTTTAACACATGTCCAGTGTTTGTTGTGAGTGCAGTCAAAGTTGACTCTTGAGTGCAGTAATGTGAAGAACACTGATTAATATACTGTCATATAAAGTCCAGTTGTTCATCCATCATTTTGATAGCACCTTAAATAGTTACTACAAATAACAAATTTTACAAATCCCATTGGTTTGTGGTTTGCTTTATCACTATACGTGATCTTTCTTGTTTACGTCTTTGCTAAATACAAATTATATTCCATTTTTCAGAGAGGAAATAATCGACCTACAGAATGGGGATCAGCACATTATGAGATATCAACCAATCGCAGCCCTTGTCTCAACTGGAGCCGCATCACTCATCTGAAACAGCATATTAATACGCCACTGCGTGTCAGCTGGTATTGAACTGCAGGCAGAACTGTATTGGTGTTGGAACTGAAGCTGTATTTGTGACGTTGTCGCTTGTATAAATGTGTTCGTCAGACCAACACAACCACATCGATTGACATTAGGCAAACTGTGGTTGATATTACCATAGACCTGGCCCTCTCTTGTTCTACTGATGTTCAAGCCCTCCTTCAGGGCAAGAGTCATGTTCTACCACTCAATGCATTTGTTGTTGTAACAATAGCTGCAGTTGAGAGATATTGTTGTAACAATAGCTGCAGTTGGGAGATATTGTTGTAACAATAGCTGCAGTTGGGAGATATTGTTGTAACAATAGCTGCAGTTGGGAGATATTGTTGTAACAATAGCTGCAGTTGGGAGATATTGTTGTAACAATAGCTGCAGTTGGGAGATATTGTTGTAACAATAGCTGCAGTTGGGAGATATTGTTGTAACAATAGCTGCAGTTGGGAGATATTGTTGTAACAATAGCTGCAGTTGGGAGATATTGTTGTAACAATAGCTGCAAGTTGGGAGATATTGTTGTAACAATAGCTGCAGTTGGGAGATATTGTTGTAACAATAGCTGCAGTTGGGAGATATTGTTGTAACAATAGCTGCAGTTGGGAGATATTGTTGTAACAATAGCTGCAGTTGGGAGATATTGTTGTAACAATAGCTGCAGTTGGTAGATATTGTTGTAACAATAGCTGCAGTTGGGAGATATTGTTGTAACAATAGCTGCAGTTGGGAGATATTGTTGTAACAACACGAATTGGGAGATATTGTTGTAACAATAGCTGTAGTAAGGGATATATTGTTGTAACAATAGCTGCAGTTGGGAATATTGTTGTAACAATAGCTACAGTTAAGGAGATATTGTTGTTGTAACAATAGCTGCAGTTGGGAGGTGTTGTAACAATAGCTGCAGTTGGGAGATATTGTTGTAACAATAGCTGCAGTTGGGAGATATTGTTGTAACAATAGCTGCAGTTGGGAGATATTGTTGTAACAATAGCTGCAGTTGGGAGATATTGTTGTAATAATAGCTGCAGTTGGGAGATATTGTTGTAACAATAGCTGCAGTTGGGAGATATTGTTGTAACAATAGCTGCAGTTGGGAGATATTGTTGTAACAATAGCTGCAGTTGGGAGATATTGTTGTAACAATAGCTGCAGTTGGGAGATATTGTTGTAACAATAGCTGCAGTTGGGAGATATTGTTGTAACAATAGCTGCAGTTGGGAGATATTGTTGTAACAATAGCTGCAGTTGGGAGATATTGTTGTAACAATAGCTGCAGTTGGGAGATATTGTTGTAACAATAGCTGCAATTGGGAGATATTGTTGTAACAATAGCTGTAGTTGGGATATATTGTTGTAACAATAGCTGCAGTTGGGAGATATTGTTGTAACAATAGCTGCAGTTGGGAGATATTGTTGTAACAATAGCTGCAGTTGGGAGATATTGTTGTAACAATAGCTGCAGTTGGGAGATATTGTTGTAACAATAGCTGCAGTTGGGAGATATTGTTGTAACAATAGCTGCAGTTGGGAGATATTGTTGTAACAATAGCTGCAGTTGGGAGATATTGTTGTAACAATAGCTGCAGTTGGGAGATATTGTTGTAACAATAGCTGCAGTTGGGAGATATTGTTGTAACAATAGCTGCAGTTGGGAGATATTGTTGTAACAATAGCTGCAGTTGGGAGATATTGTTGTAACAATAGCTGCAGTTGGGAGATATTGTTGTAACAATAGCTGCAGTTGGGAGATATTGTTGTAACAATAGCTGCAGTTGGGAGATATTGTTGTAACAATAGCTGCAGTTGGGAGATATTGTTGTAACAATAGCTGCAGTTGGTAGATATTGTTGTAACAATAGCTGCAGTTGGGAGATACCCCGGTGGACCAGAGGGTAGAGGCTGCTTTAAAAAGCAAGAAATGTGAATTAATTCATTGGAACATTAAGGAAATTTTCATGCCAGGATAAAGCCAGGGGATTATGATGCTTTGTTAAATGAGAAATATATTCCCATATCTATGACAATGTTCTGGAATTTGTTTGCCAAAGCTACAAAATGCTTTTTTCTACTTGTAAGCCTTAATTTGAGATGATAAAAAACAACTAATTTGAAAAGCTGAAGGAGAACCAGGAGTTTGACACTCATTTGCTGTCAGAGGGTGAGTAGTGTTATGTTTTGAACAGGAAAAGAATTTGAAATTGTGCTTTTATATTTACCGATTGAATGTAAAAGTACAATTTCTAAACCAATGAAAGTTGTGAAGAAGGAGACCAGAGAGAGTGTAGCTAAGCACGATCTCAGCCACATACTGGTAGTTGCATTTGAGCCACAAGTGCACCACGTGTGTATAGCGTTGTTGTCTACTCGCCTAGATCTTTTTCTCAGTCAGAGATGTTTATTGAGGAGGAAGTTTGGAGCAGTAAATATGTTGTGGTATGTTCGCTGTCAAGTGTCCGCCCTAATTATGTCACCAGACAAACTATTTCTCGTTCACGGCGAACGGTATATGTCAATAAAATATCCAGTAATATTTTGCGTGTTTGTTATATCGTTACAAAACCATTTGGACCCGTGGGTTTCCTTGGTGCAGCTGAATGAGAGTACATAGCCCCTGGAGAGGAAGCTAGTTTATCATTGATCAACTCCCCAAGAACAAGGTTCAGGTGCCTCCCCCAGCAACAAGCTCCATGTACCTCCCCTAGCAACAAGATCCAGGTACTTCCCCACAACAAGCTCCCTGGCAACAAGATCCAGGTACCTCCCATAGCGACAAGCTCCAGCACCACCCATAGCAACAAGCTTTACACCTCCCATAGCAACAAGCTCCATCACCTCTCTTAGCAACAAGCTCCAGCACCTCCCATGGCAACAAGCTTTACACCTCACATTGCAACAAGCTACAGCACCTCCCATAGCAACAACTTTCAGCACCTCCCATAAGACAAGCTCCATTTACCCCCATAGCAACAAGCTCCCACACCTCCCATAGCAACAAGCTTCACACCTCCCATAGCAACAAGCTCCAGCACCTCCCATAGCAATAAGCTTCAGCGCCTCCCATAGCAACAAGCTTCACACGGAGCTCCCATAGCAACAAGCTCCAGTACCTCCCATAGCAACAAGCTCCAGCACCTCCCCTAGCAACATGCTCCTGCACCTCCCATAGCAACAATCTCCAGCACCTCCCCTAGCAACATGCTCCTGCACCTCCCATAGCAACATGCTTCAGAACCTCCCATAGCAACTAGCTCCAGAACTTCCCGATGCAACAAGCTCTAGCACCTCCCATAGCTACAAGCTTCAGCACCTCCCATAGCAACAAGCTCCATCACCTCCCCTAGCAACAAGCACCAACACCTCCCATAGCAACAAGTTCCAGCACCTCCCATAGCAACAAGCTCCAGCACCTCCCTTAGCAACAAGCTCTAGCACCTCCCCTAGCAACAAGCTCCAGCACCTCCCTTAGCAACAAGCTCTAGCACCTCCCTTAACAACAAGCTATAGCAACATACCCAAAGTACATCCATAGCAGCATAGTGATAGGGTGGAATGGAAATGGTGATACTGGCGGGAATAGAAGAGAAACGAGGTATAGGCAGGTGACGGCAGAGAAAGTAGAACGATATCACAGGTGTGTCCGGGACGGCGCCAGCGGCTCGTGGAACAGCCGGATGCAAGTTGAAGTAGTCTTGGTGTGTTATCAGCATATATAAGTGAAGGGGATTTGAGAAGATTGGAGGAAGATGGAGAGAGGGGACTCAGGGGACGTGTCCACAGGGGGCACAAACCTCCACTGGCGACCGAACCAAATGGTGTAGAACATTTTTCGCTCCCGCGTCGCCACAATTGCAGCTTACGCTGTCTGCTCGACTCTGACATATAAAGACGGAGAGGGGGGTGTTGAAAAATGTTCGTCGCCGCAATTTCAGCATATTGAACCTGGACAGTGACACATTTCCAAGGGTCTAAGGAGGGGGCACTGTCGTATACCCCCCTGACACGCATATGGGGACAAGTGGTGGAAACAATGGGGAGAAGCACGCGCGTATTCACGCACAAACGCGCGAACGCACACACACACTGATATCTTATATAAATATAATACTTTATAATCCAGATCTGATCTATGCTAAGCATGACGTAGACTCGGGATTCCAAGGACATTGGCGCCGTAGAAGTCTTATAATAATTATCATATACTGAGCAGAAATCATTAATAGTACGAGGTTGGTAGTTGGACCTGACGAAACAGTTCCTCTACAATGTTACAACACGTCGCTGACTCGGTTCATTTGACACGATACGATGCAAGGCCTAATCGGCAGTCGTCAGTCCAGCCGTGATTTGGACTACGGCAGGTACAGTTTTGATAAAACACGCGGCAGTTCGCCATGCGACCCTATCAGCTCTCCGGCAAGGCTGATTGTGGATAGCACTTTCCCTTTATCCTTCGCGCGCAGTACATACGTGATTTTACACGCCAATTACAAGATTGGACAAGATTGCCTTCCACAGCAACGCGTTCCTGATGCCAAGCGGATAAAGAAGGATAACGTTTAATATAACGAACGTATAGGCCCGTAAACGATTTGTAATACAATGTTATTGTCCACCTATAAATGCGACTATGGTTTACGCTTTATCTGTTTGTCGTGTACTAGCAGGCCGATGTAATTTTTTTGTTAGAAATGCTGTACTTTAAAGGTTTTCAATGTAGTTATCCACCAAATTAGGCGATAGAACTATGACATTGACCTGTGCGAGCCATCGGGTTTACAAATGTTATGGTATAATGACCTACGCGAGATCTACGCTTTACTCAATACTGTCTCCATTTGTTATTCGACGACTGAGAGTTTTGGCATACTGATCCACATCCCGTCACCCGTGATCACATCTACCTGTAACCAACTCAAGTCGGTCGCATGCAACAAGTTCGCAGACCACGAAGCAAAGAGATTATGTTTGCTGCCTGCTTGTGAAAAAGGTAAATGCTGCTTCTTATACTGCGCAGTGTCCAGTCGTTAGGACTGCTCAAAGCACTACACTTCACTCGCTGGCTGCATGGCCCTCTACTCAATCGAACACGCCATCTCGACGTCTGGTAACATTCAGCCATCCTGCAATTATTGCGCGAAGACTTTTCGTACACAGGTATCCACTAGTGTATTAAGTCATGCAGGTACGCATTAGTAAAGCTAATCATGAGTGAACTTAAGTCAGGTACGCATTACTACAGCTGAGTGTACTAAAGTCAGGTACGTATTAATACAGTTGAGTGAACTAGGGCAACGTGGAGAGAAAGAAGTGGCACAAGGTTCGAACTGGCAGCAAGAGGTGTCGAACTCAGAACTCTCGATTGAGAGTCAGATGATCTAACTATTGCGCTAGCGCGTAGAACGTAAACAATGACCAGTATAGTGCATACAATAGTTATTCAAATATGTCATTACACCACATTAGGCCTACGTAGTAGTATGCTGCGAAAACCGCAGGTCTGTGTGATGCGTCTAGTGCTGTAGTGTAGTGGGTAGTTTGTAGTGCATGCACTTCATGCTATTATTTTCAGTTAAAACCACTAGCTAACTTCCTTACTGGGGGTGAAAAGGGAGCCAAATGCGTAAGTCTCCCCTGCTGGTATACAGCCTCTCCATAGACAAGACCTCAGCACAACCGCCCCAGGCTAATGGGCTGGGGATCTGGGACCGGATTGGATCCCTTAGGTGCTGTGTGCTGGGCCCACCTGTGTGTGGACACGTCCCGACGCTCACTAATCCAACTTCCAGCTATGGACAAATAGCAATGGGTAGACCACGCTCATTAGCCTTGGTAGGCGAGTGGTCTAGGAGAAGGATACTCCGAAGTAACACCGTGGTGACATGAGTGGCGCCCACACCAGCCAGAGCTAAAGAAAAACATTATGGCTACAACGTACGACACCAGGGTTAGTCCCTGCCGACTTGTCTTCTGGTACGACCTCTGATTCTCGAAGAGGGTCACATGGCGACTTACAACTAAAGCCACAAGGACGTTGTAAGTTTGACAACAGTGGATGTAAAGGGGAGACACTAATAAAATGCAAAAATCCATAAAAATATCAACCTTGAATGTTAGAACCATACGATCGCCCAGGCTCAGAGAAGAACTAGTGAAGAACATGAAGAAACAGGGAATTGAAGTAATTGGTATTCAAAAGCATCGTATAGTACGTGACGAACTAGCACGATACGAGCAGCTCGAAGGTAAAACTTTGATCATTGCCACAGCCTGGAGAAATGCGACTACTGGAGCAGCAGAGGGAGGAGTAGGCAGTCTGCTCAACACAAGGGGCACGGGAGCCCTAGAGAACATTACAACACACAGCAGAGGGAGGAGTAGGCAGTCTACTCAACACAAGGGGCACGGGAGCCCTAGAGAACATTACAACACACAGCAGAGGGAGGAGTAGGCAGTCTACTCAACACAAGGGGCAGGGAGCCCTAGAGAACATTACAACACACAGCAGAGGGAGGAGTAGGCAGTCTACTCAACACAAGGGGCACGGGAGCCCTAGAGAACATTACAACACACAGCAGAGGGAGGAGTAGCAGGGGGAGGAGTAGGGTCTACATTACACACAGCAGAGGGAAGGCAGGCACGGGCAGCCCCTACTAGAGGACATTACAACACACAGCAGAGGGAGGAGTAGGCAGTCTACTCAACACAAGGGGCACGGGAGCCCTAGAGGACATTACAATACACAGCAGAGGGAGGAGTAGGCAGTCTACTCAACACAAGGGGCCTGGGAGCCCTAGAGAACATTACAACACACAGCAGAGGGAGGAGTAGGCAGTCTACTCAACACAAGGGGCATGGGAGCCCTAGAGAACATTACAACACAGCAGAGGGAGGAGTAGGCAGTCTACTCAACACAAGGGGCGTGGGAGCCCTAGAGAACATTACAACACACAGCAGAGGGAGGAGTAGGCAGTCTGCTCAACACAAGGGGCATGGGAGCCCTAGAGAACATTACAACACACAGCAGAGGGAGGAGTAGGCAGTCTGCTCAACACAAGGGGCATGGGAGCCCTAGAGAACATTACAACACACAGCAGAGGGAGGAGTAGGCAGCTCAACACAAGGGGCACGGGAGCCCTAGAGAACATTACAACAACAGCAGAGGGAGGGGCACTGGGAGCCCTAGAGAACATTACACACACACAGCAGAGGGAGGAGTAGGCAGTCTACTCAACACAAGGGGACATGGGAGCCCTAGAGGACATTACAATACACAGCAGAGGGAGGAGTAGGCATTCTACTCAACACAAGGGCATGGGAGCCCTAGAGACATTACAACACACAGCTGAGGGAGGAGTAGGCAGTCTGCTCAACACAAGGGGCATGGGAGCCCTAGAGAACATTACAACACACAGCAGAGGGAGAAGTAGGCAGTCTACTCAACACAAGGGGCACGGGAGCCCTAGAGAACATCACAACACACAGCAGAGGGAGGAGTAGGCAGTCTGCTCAACACAAGGGGCACGGGAGCCCTAGAGAACATTACAACACACAGCAGAGGGAGGAGTAGGCAGTCTGCTCATCACAAGGGGCAGGGGAGCCCTAGAGAACATTACAACACACAGCAGAGGGAGGAGTAGGCAGTCTGCTCAACACAAGGGGCACGGGAGCCCTAGAGAACATTACAACACACAACAGAGGGAGGAGTAGGCATTCTACTCATCACAAGGGGCATGGGAGCCCTAGAGAACATTACAACACACAGCAGAGAGAGGAGTAGACATTCTACTCATCACAAGGGGCATGGGAGCCCTAGAGAACATTACAACACACAGCAGAGGGAGGAGTAGGCAGTCTGCTCATCACAAGGGGCATGGGAGCCCTAGAGAACATTACAACACACAACAGAGGGAGGAGTAGGCAGTCTGCTCATCACAAGGGGCGTGGGAGCCCTAGAGACCATTACAACACACAGCAGAGGGAGGAGTAGACATTCTGCTCAACACAAGGGGCGTGGGAGCCCTAGAGACCATTACAACACACAGCAGAGGGAGGAGTAGACATTCTGCTCAACACAAGGGGCGTGGGTGCCCTAGAGAACATTACAACACACAGCAGAGGGAGGAGTAGGCATTCTGCTCAACACAAGGGGCACGGGAGCCCTAGAGAACATTACAACACACAGCAGAGGGAGGAGTAGACATTCTGCTCAACACAAGGGGCGTGGGAGCCCTAGAGACCATTACAACACACAGCAGAGGGAGGAGTAGACATTATGCTCAACACAAGGGGCGTGGGTGCCCTAGAGAACATTACAACACACAGCAGAGGGAGGAGTAGGCATTCTGCTCAACACAAGGGGCACGGGAGCCCTAGAGAACATTACAACACACAGCAGAGGGAGGAGTAGGCATTCTGCTCAACACAAGGGGTGTGGGAGCCCTAGAGAACATTACAACACACAGCAGAGGGAGGAGTAGACATTCTGCTCAACACAAGGGGCGTGGGAGCCCTAGAGAACATTACAACACACAGCAGAGGGAGGAATAGGCATTCTGCTCAACACAAGGAGCGTGGGAGCCCTAGAGAACATTACAACACACAGCAGAAGGAGGAGTAGACATTCTGCTCAACACAAGGGGCGTGGGAGCCCTAGAGAACATTACAACACACAGCAGAGGGAGGAGTAGGCATTCTGCTCAACACAAGGGGCGTGGGAGACCTAGAGAACATTATAACACACAGCAGGGGGAGGAGTAGGCATTCTGCTCAACACAAGGGGCATGGGAGCCCAGAGAACATTACAACACACAGCAGAGGGAGGAGTATGCATTCTGCTCAACACAAGGGGCATGGGAGCCCTAGAGAACATTACTACACACAGCAGAGGGAGGAGTAGGCATTCTGCTCAACACAAGGGGCGTGGGAGCCCAGAGAACATTACAACACAAGGGGCATAGGGAGCCCTAGAGAACATTACAACACACAGCAGAGGGAGGAGTAGGCATTCTGCTCAACACAAGGGGCGTGGGAGCCCCAGAGAACATTACAACACACAGCAGAGGGAGGAGTAGGCATTGTGCTCAACACAAGGGGCACGGGAGCCCTAGAGAACATTACAACACAAGGGGCATGGGATCCCTGAAGAACATTACAACACACAGTAAACGAATACTGATTGCTAACTTCAGCGGCAATTCTGCTACAACAGTTTTTTTTTATCGTCACGTATTGTCCGACCAACTCTGCTGAAATAGAGTAGAGGACCACTACAACGACTTAAGAAGGGCGGTCGAATCGGTACCATTGCACAACATATTGCTGGTTGTAGGAGACTTTAACGCACGACTTGGACCAGGATGCCAAATTTACCCATACCGACCCTTGCGATAATAATACAAACCGTAATGGGAAATTCCTTATCGATCTTATTACCGAGAACAATCTTGAGGTCACAAACACCAGATATCGCAAGAGAAATGGAAAGCGCTGGACGTTTATGGACCAACATGGAGGAAAGCGACAGCTTGATTATATCCTGGTCAACAAAAAATTGTGAAACAGCGTGATGAACTGTGAACCGTATAGTATCTTTGCAAGTGTGAGATCTGATCATCGCATTGTCACAGCTACAATACGACTTAGTCTACGTAAGAAAAAGTCGCCACCAAGCAAAGTGACGTATGACTGGAGTGCGCTAAGCAAGGACTGCAAAAAGAGTACACATTTGAAGTACGGAACAGTTTTCAGATTCTGGAATTGAGAGATGAAACAGAAACGGATCGATATGATCGTTTCATTTCAACGAATACAGCTGCGACGGAGACAATTATTCATGTCAGTAAGAAACAGAAAAAGAAAATATACTCAGATGATCCACGAGTAACATGAGCCAGAGAGAAAGTTGAAGAGGCCTATAGGGTCTACCTGCACAACACTGTAGCTGACAACAGAGTGAGATATGAGCAGGCCAAGAAGAACATGGAGACAGCCTATAACATTGTGCAGGAGGAAGAACTTTGCAGTAACATCGCTAAAGTCGAAAATGCACACATTAATGGAAGACACGGAGAGACCTGGAAGCTTATAAACCAGATAAGTGGTAGAAAGACAGCTCATAAAGGACAACTAAAGGACAAAACTGTACAACAAAGGATGGAAACTGGTGCGATCACTTCCACAAACTACTAGGCAATCCACTAGACATAGAAGATGAGGATGACGAGATCCAACCTGTAATCACATATATCAACATCAAGGAAGAACCGTGTGAAAGAGACGAGTATGAGAAGGCCAAGAAATCCCGGAACGATGGAAACAGCTGCGGGGATGATGGTATACCACATGAAGTGCTAAAACACTTCGATCTGGACATTATCATACTAGAGTTTTGCAACAAAGCATTGATTGAAGGGAAAATACCGCTACAGTGGACAGTTCTGAATATTATTCCAATACATAAGAATGGCGATTTAAGCGTAGCAGGGAATTACAGGGACATTAGTCTGAGCTCCATTGTGGCAAAGACATTCAACAGGATGATATTGAACAGAATACGTCCTGAAATTGACCACCACCTAAGAGGCAATCAGAATGGATTCCGGACAGGGAGGACAACAGTAGGTCATACACTAACCCTGAGAAGGTTAATTGAAGGAATTAGAGCAAAGCATCTTTCTGCAATTATGACATTCGTAGACTTCCGAAAAGCATTTGATACGGTTCATTGTGGCAAGATGATGAAGATTCCTGAAGTCTATGGTGTAATGTTGTTGTATTTGGGTTGTTTTGAGTGAGTTTGATAACCACAGAACACGTCGTGTGTGAAAGGGATAGAAGCGGAAGTTCCGAATGTATTTAAAGTAAAATACAAATCTGCGCGTAGTAAACGGCTACATTACATATAGTGTCCCCAATGAGCTAGTAACAGCTATTTCCAACATGTACAGGAACACATGTGCAAAAGTACAATCACCGGATGGAGAAACTGAGCTTTTTGATATCACGGCGGGAGTGCTACAGCGACATACCTCTTCGTTATAGTCCTTGACTATGCACTGCGGCGAGCTATCGACGGAAAAGAAGATGAACTTGGATTCCAGATAACAAGAAGGAAAAGCAAACGTTTTAAACCTGAGGTGATCACCGATTTCGAATTTGCCGATGATATTGCGCTACTATCAGAAGTGATCAATCAGGCACAGGAGCTTCTAACACGAGTGGAAACATCATGTGCAAGGATTGGTTTAAAGATCAATCCTTGAAAAAACAAATATATCTCATTCAACCAATTAGGAAACACCGGCATCGTTGCCAGGGAAGGAGCTGTTTCAGAGAAGGTTGAAGACTACATATACCTTGGCACCTGGATCTGCATAACAGACAAATACATCAAAACCAGGAAGGAAATGGCGTGGAGAGCACTTAATCAACTAAACCTAATATGGAAATCTACACTCCAATACAAAATCAAGCTGCGACTGTTTATTGTAACAGTGGAGTCTGTGCTACTTTATGGATGCGAAACATGGACAATGACGAAAACATTGACAAACAACTAGGCGGATGTTATACAAGAATGCTTCGAGCCGCATTAACAGTCATTGGCAAAAGCATTTGACAAACATAGAACTATACAGTGGAATGTGTAAAGTCACTGATAAAATAAGAAGAAGACGATTGAGATTTCCTGGACGCTGCTACAGACATAAGGATGAAATGACATCTAAGACCATCTTGTGGTAACCGACACGTGGAAGAACCAAGGCAGGAAAACCAGCAGCAGCTTACATCGACTGCTTAAAGGAAGATGTGGGTCTAGAGACAGAGGAGCTGGAGACGGCAATGGCAGACAGAGAGATCTGGAGACGGATGTTTGAAGCCACTAATGTTCGATCAGTGGCCGACATGAATGAGTGAGTGTCATTGGATATTAGAATTATCAAGTCAATCCTGTGAAGCTAATTGCATAATGGGTAGGTAACCTATTGAGCGCGGTTGGTAGGAGTAGGACCTACTACCCCTACTGATGTCTTACAAGGCGTACGGGGCCTAATGTTCGGAAGTTTGCTTAATTTGTTCAACATCAAAAAGCAGTTCCATGAAATCACCATCATTGCCCGTCCGACCGCTTTCACGAGCCAGTGATATTAAGTCCTTCTACGATTGGCCCACAGATCCCAAACCAACTATTGATATGATTAGTTAGCAACTGAATAGTACATGTCGTGTCGACAAGCCATGGTTACCGATGTACTCCGCAGCCCGTGGCTAGCAGCGAGATGGTACAGTAGCCTTGGCGAGCGTTCATTCCGAATGCCAGCTGCGCTGCAGCTCCACTCCGGTTAGCCGCCGGGTCAGCGTCTGACACACGATATAATGTCTAGTCTACGCCGGTGTTTTGTGGTCGCACTTTTTTCTTCTAACGAGTAATTGACGACGATATTCTCTCGCGACGACTCGACGACTTTTATGTCGTCGCCTATAGGTATTCGTATAAAAAGGGAAGCCTAATACCTCGATTCAGTAGGAAGTTACACACCCTGACTGCGTGCGCGATTGTTCTGGTGGACCGGACGCCAGGTGTAGCGGAGCGTGACCGGACATCAGTCTCTAGATGTTGAGGAACATGACCGGGCTTCAGTCTCTAGGTGTTGAAGAACGTGACCGGACATCAGACTAGGTGCTTAAGAATGTGTCCGAGCATCAGCCTGGGTGTTGAAGAACGTGACCGGGCAACAGTCTAGGTGTTGAAGAACGTGGCTGCGCGTCAGCCTAGGTTTTGGTGAACGTGACCGAGCATCAGTCTGGGTGTTGAAGAACGTGACCGGATATCAGTCTATCTGTAAAAGAACGTGACTGGGTATACCATTCCAGCTACAGGGCACCGCGATAGATTTACTGGAGTTTTACTTTCGTGAGCAATCACAGGATCCTCCGCACGTACGCCAGTCACGGCCGCGGCGTCGCCATTGATAACTTGCCGGAGAGTGGTTTCTGTGCCAAACTGTATAAACATAACCTACGATAACGCAGCTCGTTTTGACCAATCTTAACACATATCGTGTTTGTGATCTCAGTGGTCCAGTCCGTGTACTTGGCCCACAAGTCGGAGTCAACGGCGTCAAGCAACACCCACACCGACACACACACATTAGATCGGCGTAACGTCAACCAAGCAATGATCTAAGGTGTGTCGGTGTGAGTGTTGCTTGACGGCGTTGACTCCGACGAGTGTTTGTGTAACATGGCAGCAGAGCGAGGGAATGAGCACTATAGGTGTATATAGACCCCTAGCCCCTGGGCCAGATATCGTCTGTCATAAGCCTTATCGTTGCAAATAATTATTAGCAATCATCTTGTAAAAGAAAAATGCACGACGTCGTTCTTTGAAAGGCTGTTCCATTTCTCCACACTTTCTTTAATTTCGGTGGGCTATACAGCACAATCCAGAATATATATATATATATATACATACATATAGTATATATATATATATATATATATATACAGTACCTGCATAAAGTCATAGGAACAGCAGCAAAATATGACATTTTTTGTGTTCTGACCAGCTTTTTTAGATAACCGTGTATATGTAAACACATTGTTTCTTCATGTGATGCTACAGCCATCCTATCTGACTATAATTTTACAACATAAAATTATTGTTTCTGTTCATATTATAAAAAAACACCAAAACATGCACAAAGTTGATCGTGAAAAGGTGCACATGAATTTATTTTAATAACCTTGATATTTTAGTAAATGTATCATTCATGTGATACTAATAATGTAAGATACTCACTGCATTTGATTTTGATGATTTCATTATTATTTTCCATATTTCACATGAAATTGTGTGCTGCCCCTTCGCGGGGATCACTGCGGCACATCGGCGAGGCATAGAGGGTACCAAGTGTCGGATGGTGTCAGCAGGGATAGCTTCCCTGGCTTCATGCAGCAACTGCCATAGAACATCCAACCTACTTGGTTTGGTATCCTGTACTTCTCTGAAGAGGACTTCCCACAGGTGCTCAATACGGTTCAAGTCCGGGCACTGAGCCGGCCAGTCCAGGACTTCTACACCAGAATGCTCCAAGAAATCCCATACTTTCCTCGCTTTATGGCAAGGGGCGTTGTCTTGCTGGAAGGCAAAGGCCTGCCCCTCACCATACAGTGCCCTCCCGTAGGGAAGCATGTGATTCCGGAGCAGTCTGATGTATTGGTCCTGCCGCATGGTGCCCTCACACCGGTAGAACTGGCCGACCCCGCGCCCGGACATGCACCCCCACACCACCAGGGAGCCTCCTCCGTGCTTCACTGATGTTCTGTGGCAGTTGTTGCATGAAGCATGGGAAGCTATCCCTGCTGACACCGTCCAACACTTGGTACGCTCTACGCCTCGCCGATGTGCCGCAGTGATCACACACGTTATTAACATTATTTTGTAATTATTGTGTTATATTTACCTTTTACTTCAATGTTCATTATTCCTAGAAGGTAACATGTCACTAAGCAGTTATGTATTGTGATATTTATTTGATTGTGTAACTATTCCCTAAGAATTGTCCACTATTTGTATGTTTTTCATATTTATTTCATAATTTCATGTGAAATATGGAAAATAATAATGAAATCATCAAAATCAAATGCAGCGTGTATCTTATATTATTAGTGTTACATGAGTGATACATTTACTAAAATATCAAGGTTATTAAAATTAATTAATGTGTATCTTTTCAAGATCAACTTTGTGCATTTTTTTGGTGTTTTGAAGAACATTTTTTTATAATATAAACATAAACAATAATTTAATGTTATCAGTTATAGAAATATAGGATGATTGTGGCATCACATGAAGAAACAATGTGTCTACGTATACATGATTATCTGAAAAGCTGGTCAGAACACAAAAAATGTCATATTTTGCTGCTGTTCCCAGTTCCTATGACTTTATGCCGGTATATATATATATTTATATATATATATATATATATGTATATTTATATATATATATAATTTTATATATATATATATATATATATATATATCATATGCATATACACGGACGCCGTGTAGTTAATGTCCTTGTAACTGTCCGCGACTCGTCAAGTTGGGCGACCTGTCAGGAATAGAACGGGCGGTGCGGTTGTGCAGTTGAAGCACGCGTCAACAAGATGCTGACGGTACACTTTATACAACCTCAAACATAGAGTCAATAGTCAAGTAGTTTATTTATGGAAATCTAAGTTAAATAAAACTGTGTTTCCCGTAGTTGCCAGCATATAGGACTGCTTAAAGCGCTTTACATTTTACTCCCTGGCGCAGACCTGTTCAATCGAACACCATCTCGACTTCTCTGGGAAGCATTCAGCCACGCTGCAATTAATGTGCAAATAATATTCGTACACAAATACATACCACTGTCATATATCTAGGTTCTCATTCATACAGCTGAGTGAACTGAAGCAATGTAGAGTAAACGAACTTGCCCAAGTTTCGACACCACCGCACAGAATTCGAACCCGGGTTCTCTTGTTCTCTCAGTCTGCGCTCCACACGTGTACTAAGCTCTTATTCTGCGCTACTGCGCTCCACTCGTGTACGTGTATGAAGCCTATAGGGAGCCTATACGGAGCCTGTACTGGGCATGTACGGAGACTATAAGGATACAGGAGCATGTACGGACTTTGTACGAAGCGTAGATACGTAGCATGCGGAACATGTCCTACAGAGCCTGTGTGTGGAGAGAGTGTACGAACATATATTCGGATCCTGTACGGGACATGTACGAATCCTATACAGAATCAATCAAAAACGAAAAGGTATATGTGTCTGATAGTGGTGCATTTAACGAATCAGTCAGGTCGAGGTAGTAGTGTTCAAATTTGAAGAAGCTTCCAGATCGTTGACGATGCTTGGAAAAAACGAACTATGTTAGATGCGTGCAGCTGGTCACGTAGGCACGAGCGGCTAAACCAAAAACTGTCGTTATTTATAAACGAAGGCCTGGGACTAGCGACGACAGCGTGTTTACGTTTTATGGCCTGTAGCGGTGAAAAGTCAAGCAAAGTTCACATTAGTCAGACGCAACATCGTGATGTGCAATTTTAGTAACATAAAGGCTGAAAAAAATTGCATTTGCGGGTCGACGATGTCTAGACACGACGGGTCGGCGATGTCTGGAAGGACGCGAAGGGTCAGCAATGTCAGGACTCGACGAGTCGGCGATGTCTGAAGGCGACGGATCGGCGATGTCTGGACACGACGGGTCGGCGATGTCTGAACGTGACGTGACACGTGTGTACACGTGTGTGTGTGAGTGTACGTGCGTGTAAGTGTGTGACATTGTTGTTATGGTTCCGAGTTTGGATACGAAACTGCTGGTCTCAATAGGACTTCCCCGGGAAGCATTCAGCCACGCTGTAATTACTACAAGGAGACAATTCGTTCACATATATCTACTCATCGTCTTATTGCCAGGTCGTGTTGATACAGTTTAGTGAACTGAAGCAACGTGAAGTGAATGAAATTGTCCAAGCTTCGGAACGGCAACAAAAGGATTAAAGAGTTCGGTGTTCTAGCTACTACACTACGGCGACCCTTGTTGTCTGCAACTCCACGGAGAAAGCAGTCGTCAACAAATTGAATTTTGTTACTGATATGTGATGAGCAACATTCATATTTACTTTATTTGCATTATCATTATATGTATATTTAATCGATAGCATAGTAATCAGTTGCTGTAAACACTGCTGCTGATCAGAGTTTTACTTTGGATAAATAAAGTTATTAGTATTATTATTAGCAAAACTGGGTTTGTTGTGTCAATTACTATATATGTGCGTGTGCGTGTGCGTGTGCGTGTGCGTGTGCGTGTGCGTGTGCGTGTGAATTCACCAGAAGCAAGACGAACTAACTGTGCCAGAGTTAGGTCAAACAACGTAATAACTCACGGAAATGAAAGGTTGGATTCAGGCGATGGTGTCAATCGATCGCACGCAATAGTTCCGACACATCGGTGAATCGCGCCTCAAGGTTTGTGGGTGTACGTCGTCGTCTACCAGTGACTACATATACGATGCCCCGATGATGCGGCAATTTTGTCTACCCCCTTCTCTCCCTCTCCCTCTCCCTTCTCTCCTCTCTTCTCTTCTCCTCTACTCTCTTCTCCTCTCTTCTCCTCTCTTCTCCTCTCCTCTTTTCCCCTCTACTCTCTTCTCTCTTCTCCTCTCTTCTCCTCTCTTCTCCTCTCTTCTCCTCTCTTCTCCTCTCCTCTCTTTTCCTCTCTTCTCCTCTCTTCTCCTCTCTTCTCCTCTCCTCTCTTCTCCTCACTTCTCCTCTCTTCTCCTCTCTTCTCCTCTCCTCTCTTCTCCTCTCTTCTCCTTTCTTCTCCTCTACTCTCTTCCCATCTCTTCCCCTCTATTCTCCTCTCTTCTCCTCTCTTCTCCTCTCTTCTCTTCTCCTCTCTTCTCCTCTCTTCTCCTTTCTTCTCCTCTACTCCCTTCCCCTCTCTTCCCCTCTATTCTCCTTTCTTCTCCTCTCCTCTCGTCTCCTCTCTTCTCCTCTTTCCTCCTCTCTTCTCCTCTCCTCTCTTCTCCTCTCTTCTCCTCTCTTCTCCTCTCTTCTCCTCTCTTCTCCTTTCTTCTCCTCTACTCTCTTCTCATCTCTTCCCCTCTATTCTCCTCTCTTCTCCTCTCTTCTCCTCTCTTCTCCTTTCTTCTCTTCTCCTCTCTTCTCCTCTCTTCTCCTCTCTTCTCCTCTCTTCTCCTTTCTTCTCCTCTACTCCCTTCCCCTCTCTTCCCCTCTATTCTCCTTTCTTCTCCTCTCCTCTCTTCTCCTTTCTTCTCCTCTCCTCTCTTCTCCTCTCTTCTCCTCTTTTCTCCTCTCTTCTCTCTTCTCCTCTCTTCTCCTCTCTTCTCCTCTCTTCTCCTCTCTTCTCCTCTCTTCTCCTCTCTTCTCCTCTTCTCCTATCTTCTCTTACTTCTCCTCTCTTCTCATCTCTTCACTCCTCTCTTCTCCTCTTTCTCCTCTCTTCTCTTCTCCTATATTCTTCTCTGTTCTCCTCTCTTCTCCTCCCTTCTCCTCTCACCTCCTTTCCACTCCTCTCCCCTACTCGTTTTCTCCTCTGTCTCTACCTGTCATCACTGTAGCGGATGGCTCTCTCCCAATATTCACTTCCCAAATAGCAAACTGACAAAATCATACATTTTAGAGCGCAGTGTTGCAGTGGGCAGAACATCTGACTCTCAATCGAGAGTACCCGGGTTCGAAGCCTGTGCTGATCTGTCGAATATTTGGTAAGTTCGTTCATTCTACATTGCTCCAGTTCACTCAGCTGTATGAATGAATACCTGACTATAGACAGTGGTGAATATTTGTGTACGGATAGTCTTTGCGGATTAATTGCAGCGTGGCTGAATGCTTCCAGAGACGTTGAGATGGTGTTCGATTGAACAGATTTGCCTAAGAGTAACGTGTAAAGCGCTTTGAGCAGCCCTAACGACTGGATACTGCGTTATATAAGAACTTACCTTTATTTGGAATACGTGGTAAGCCAATGAAAATGGTCAAGTCACATTTGTTGATGCATCAAAAACGTTACAAATGACATCAAGATCACCAATATTTTCTTTCAAAATAGCGAACTGACAAAATCACACATTTGCTAAATAAAACATGTTTGTGGCCGTCTATGGCAGACTGGGACTGTTTGGGACAGTCAGAGACAGTCTGGGACTGTCTGTGGCAGTGTGAGACAGACTGGAACAGTCTGAGACAATATAAAACAGTATGTGACAGATTGATACGAAATAGGAAAGTCGGAGACAGTCGGAGACAGTCTATGACACAATGTAACAGTCTGTGACAGGTTGAGACTGACTGGGACAGTGCAGCTATCCAGGGCAGGCTCAGGCTGTCAGTGGCAGTTTGCAGCCACTCGCTCTGTCCGCGTGGGCGGCCGCCACTCGACAGACGTAATCGCCCTGGTCGCGTCAGGACGATAGCTGCCGCTTTGGACTGATTGAATCATTACCGACGTCTCCGCTGTAGTTGTCTGTGTTACTGTCGTTCCGTTCCGCATTTCATTCCCGTGTACGTGACAAAGAGAACATAACATTTTGATCTTTCCTCTTGTTGTGGTGAATAGTTTTGGTTTCTAGTTTCCAGACAAGTCTGAGAGTATATACTTACTAACTCGAGGTTAGAGAAGTTGTTTCATAGCCATTAGTTGTCCTAAAAGTTCGAGAGGGCGGATAAATATAAATTACGTGATCCCCACATCACCTTGCAAGCGATCAAAGAGGAAGAAAACCAAGAAGAAGACGAAGAATAAAAGAATAAGAAGAAGAAAAGAAGAAGAAGAAAAAGAAAAGAAAAAGAAGAATAAGGAAAGAAGAAGAAAAAAAGAGGAAAAAGAAGAAGAAGAAGAAAAGAAGAAGAAGAAGAAAATAATAATAAGAAGAAGAAGAAGAAGAAGAAAAAGAAGAAGAAGAGAAAGAAAAGAAGAAGATGAAGAAAAGAAGAGGAAAAACAAGAAGAAGAAAAACAAGATGAAGAAAAGAAGAAGAAGGAAAGAAGAAAAAGAAGAAAAAGAAGAAAAAGAAGAAAAAGAAGAAAAAGAAGAAAACAAAAGAAAAACAAGAAGAAGAAGAAGAAAAGAAGAAGAAGAAAAGAAGAAGACGATGAAGAAGAAGAAGAAAATCAAGAAGAAGAAGAAAAACAAGAAGAAGAAGAGAAGAAGAAAAAAAGAAAACAGAAACAGAATAACAACAACTACAACAGCAAAACGACGAAGAAGATGATGATGGTGATGGCGAAGATGAAGATGGAGAAGAAGAGCAAGAACAAGAAGAAGTTGAAGACGGATGACGTAGTAGAACAAGAAGGCGGACACGAGGAAGAAGAAGAGAAAAGAAGACGTTTACCCCTAGCGGTTGCCATTCGCCCATGGTTATGAACAAACCGTGGTTGCCGAAGGTCATTGGACTGTGAAACGTCAACTATAGGTTGTTGCGTTTGGTTGTGCATTGATGATCTTCAGATTACAGGACTGCTGTTAGAGTGACGCAATAAATGGACTGTTCGCGATGGAATCAAGGCTGGCCCTTGAGTTGGGGAATAAGGCATGGTGACCATTCTATTCCTATCATCTGTACAAATACGTCACAGCCCGGGGATATGTCATCCGGGGCGTCATCCCATTTCCCGTGACGTCAATGAAGCAACACGTCTGTCGGATGATATGACGGGGTTCCTCGTAGACATGCACGCACATGCACACGTACGCACACGCACACACGCACGTACGCACGCGCGCGCACCCGCACACAAACACCCCCTACCCACACATACACACCATGTTTGAACAGAACATATACTTGACACAAAATTCTCGTTCCTCGTCCAAGTAACTTCGTTTCTTTCAAGGTAGGCTCTACATACATACTGATGAAAATTGCATAAGCTTAATAGATTTTTCGTTCAGTTTCTTAGTGGCATCCGTCGGTCACAAGTGGCCATGGTTCTGCGCCCTGAAAAGTCAGTTGGCGAAGGCGACGTTGTCGTAGCAGAGTACATATGCTGGGTGTGGCAGCATGTCGGAAGACCTCGTTATTTGTTATGCGGTCCGACCATTTGATGCCCAGGATCCGCCTCAGGCTGCGCATGTGGAAAGTGTTGAGCCTCCTTTCTTGCCTCGAGTACAGAGTCCATGACTCGCTGCCATATAAGAGGGCACTGAGGACACAGGCTCTGTAGACAGTCATCTTGGTGTTCAGGGTCAGTTTGGCGTTGTCCCAGACCCTCTTTGAGAACCTGGCAAGCGTTGATGTGGCTCGGCCAATCCGTCTGCTGATTTCGGAGTCCATGGAGAGGTTGTCGGTCATTGTTGAGCCGAGATATGTGAATTCCTTCACCACATCCAGCTGGTAGTTGTTTATGGTGATGGCTGACAGGCTTTCGGTGTCCTGGCTCATGATATTTGTCTTCTTTAGACTGATTGTCAGTCTGAAGTCCTCGCAGGCTTGGGAGAAGCAATCCATAAGATTTTGAAGATGTTGCTCCTCGTGAGCTGTCAAGGCAGCATCATCTGCGAACAGCATGTCTCTGATGAGAACCTCACGGATCTTGGTCTTTGCTTTCAATCTGGACAAGCTGTAAAGTTTGCCATCTGACCTAGTGTGGAGGTAGATTCCGTCAGTTGATGTTCTGAAGGCATGCTTTAGCATGACTGCAAAGTAGATGCCAAAGAGAGTGGGGGCAAGAACGCACCCCTGCTTGACTCCGCTTTTCACGTCGAATGGAGTTGATGATGACCCGTCGACCTGGACGACTCCTCTCATACCTCTGTGGAATGACTGAATCACGCTCAGAAGTTTTTGTGGACATCCAATCCTTGCGAGGACTTTGAAGAGGCCATCGCGGCTCACGAGGTCAAAGGCCTTTGTCAGGTCTATGAATGCTATGTAGAGTGACTGCTTCTGCTCTCTGCATTTCTCCTGGAGCTGTCGCAGGGAGAATATCATGTCGATCGTGGAGCGTTCCGCCCTGAAGCCGCATTGTGACTCTGGATATACCCTGTCAGTCAGCTTCTGAAGTCTGTTCAGGACCACGCGGGTGAATACTTTACCGACGATGCTCAGCAAGGAGATCCCCCTGTAGTTATTGCAGTCACTGCGATCTCCTTTGTTCTTGTACAGGGTGATGATATTACAGTCTCTCATGTCCTGGGGAACTTCCCCTTCCACCCAGCACTGACAGAGCAGAGCGTGCAAGTGTTCAAGGAGTGGTCCCTTTGCACTTTTGATGACTTCTGCTGGAATTCCATCCAGCCCTGGCGCTTTTCCTGTGGGCAGGCCGTCTATGGCTTTGCTGAGCTCCTCCAGGCTTGGCGTCTCGTCTAGCTTCTCCATGAGAGGCAAGCGCTCCACACCTTCCAGTGTGGCGTCGGAGATGGTGTTCTCCCTGCCGTACAAGTCCGAGTAATGCTCCACCCACCTCTCCATTTGCTTGCTCTTGTCTGTGATGGTTTCACCAGTAGTTGATTTGAGTGGAGCTGTCTTGCTGTGTGTTGGTCCGATGGCCTTCTTTATACCGTCGTAGAGACCCCTGATGTTTCCCGTGTCAGCTGCCAACTGAATACTCTCACAGAGTTGTATCCAATAGTCGTTGGCACATCTTCTGGCTGTGCGCTGCACTTTACCCCTAGCTTCTCTAAGAGCTTGCAGTGTTGATTGTGTTGGCTGTCGCTTGTGTTCCAGCAATGCGGCACGCTTTTCCTCAATCACAGTGTTGAGTTCAGTGGCATTTGCCTCGAACCAATCCTGAGTCCTCCCCTGCTTCCTGCCGAAGACAGAGAATGCCGTGCCGTGGATCGTGTCCCTGAGGTGATCCCATCTCTGCTTTGCGTCTCCCTCTGGGGGCTTCGCCTGCAGGGCGTCTTCCAGGCTCTTCACAAGCATCTCCACCTTCCCTGGGTCCTTTGCCTTGCTGGTGTCGATACGTGGCTTCCCTGACGGTTTGGCGCGATGAAGCTTCTTGGGTTGAATCCTGATCTTACAGCAGACCAGCGAATGATCTGTGTCGCAATCAGCGCTGTGATAGGAACGTGTGGTGAGGACGCTTCTCAGTTGACAGCGTCGCGTGAGAATCAGGTCCAACTGGTGCCATCGTTTGGAGCGGAGATGTCGCACGATACTTTGTGCTGCGGTTTCGTCTGAAAAAAGGTGTTAGTAATGCACAGATCGTGGAGTGTGCATAGCTCGAGTAGTCGTTGCCCGTTCTCGTTCATGTTGCCGATTCCAAATCGTCCCAGGCATCGCGGCCAGGAGGCGTGGTCGGCGCCGACTCGTGCATTGAAGTCGCCGAGTAGAAGCAGGCTTTCGGTGGTTGGGATTTTCTGGATGACTGACTGCAGCTGGTCGTAGAACTTGTCTTTTACCTCCTGGGTAGAGTGGAGGGTGGGGGCGTAGACGCTGATGAGGCTGACAGGCCCGTCTGTTGTGTGGAGACGTAGGGTGAGAATCCTCTCTGTTCCTACCTCACCAGGTTCTATCATGTTCAGCAGTGATTTCTTCACGGCAAATCCAACGCCGTACTCTCTGGTCTCGTCTGCAGCTTTTCCACGCCAGAAGAAGATGAAATCCTTTTATCGAAGAGAGCCGGTTTCGGCAAGGCGAGTCTCTTGTAGTGCTACGATATCCACTTGCAGTCTCAGCAGTTCGTTGTTGATCACTGCTGTCTTTCGTGCGTCGCTCATGTCCTGCAGGTCCGTTGATAGGCCGGTGGTCATGGTCCTTACGTTCCAGCATCCTACTTTTAGTGCTGGCTTGTTTCTTGTGTTGCTTTTCTTGCCTGGTGCTTGGGTTTTACAGTCCACTTGTCAGGCTTTTCGCAGCCCTAAGCCCCACGCACCCAGTAAGGCAGGCGAACTGTGGCGGGATAGCACCTTATTGACCGGGGGCTGCCCAGTTTAAAGCGGGCGGTAGCTATCCAGTGAGGCACGATGACCTCTCCCACTGTCAGAAGTGACCCTGGCGCCTCAACTCTACGCCAATGGAGTACTGAGACTTATCACCGGTAACTGCCACTTCTCGTGTTGTGTCGTCGCTTTGCAGCGGCGCTGGAGTGTCCTCTCCAGGGCGCAGGCCTGGGCAAGGGTGATATGGAAGACAAGCTGTTGCCCATGCAGCAGGTCCCCCCCTCTCCACGTCACTGATGTAATCCAAGGGAAGAGCAAGAGCCCATACGGCTTAGCACCGGTGCCGTCGCAGGAGTTGTCAGAACGATGTTGAAGTCAACGACGAACTGCCTTATGGACTCCAGCTCCGGATTTCTCCTCGGGGTTTACTCCCGAAGCCTTTCACGAGATCCGGTATAGCCGCAAGGCAGCGGAGGTTTGGAGTCAGAGTTGTCCTTCTCCTAGCTGGACTGCCATCCAAGGCTGACGAGTTCCAGCTACCCGGGTTTTGAATCAGAGATTTCCTTCTCCTAGGTGGACTGCCTTCCAAGGCTGACGAGCTCCATCTACCCGGGTTTGGAGTCAGAGTTTTCCATTCTCCTATGGTACGTTGGTCCGCGGCACGCTATTCCGTATTATTCACGTGCAACCCCCCAAAGGAGGGCTCCCCAATCCGCCACCCAGGGGACGCGCCTCTACGCCATGTACCCACAGCGCGAGGTCGTTCAGTTTATACAAACACAAAAACGCAGCTTTTATATAATGTAAAGCGGTATGTTAAACGGGGAATGCACAGTAGTATGAAACTATGAATTCTTCGAATGTCTGAGTTGTTTATAGCGAACTGTTAACGTTGTCGTTTCATAACCGCAGACATTCTGGGTGTGTTTAAGAATAACATCCATATATTGCATTATTCCAGACTTAAAAACAATGTTTATTTACTCGTATTATATTTGATTACATATATGCGAACTTGTACAGAACATACGTGACATTGCTCCTGTTTGTCCGTCTTGCCAGCGCCTTTAGATTGTTGGGAGGCAGAAGAAAATACCATGTTAAACAGCGGTGACATGACAACTTCCTCAAGCAGCACTGGCTCAATTCAGCGACCTCATGGCGTCGTGGCACTGTAACGGGTACGTATAGAGGGTCGAAAGCTATTAAAATTAATAATAAAATAATTATATTTATGAACGACCTAATGTTATTGTGTTGAGATAGAATAATAACAAATATATATGGACGTAGGCTACATTTGCTTAACCTAACTTGGACATTGCTCTGTCTTAGCAATCGAAATTTAATTTATATATAATAGTGTGTGTTACTCTATTTTATGACCAGATGAATTATTTCCGAAAGAAACAAACATCCAATATACCATGTTGTATTCAAATATGAATGCATCGTTTTACAGTTCCTGAAAATGTGACGCTATAGTTCTAGTAAATAAACCATTATTAAGAACTATAGTTCGCATTTGCGTAAAATGTTCGCAATGTCTGTATTTGTAGATCTAATGTACGCGTATTCTGTGAACCGTAGTTCGTGTTAGTTCGTATAACTGCTTTGTAAAACCAGTTCGTATTTCATGTCAGTATTTCTGTACTAAGCGTCCGTCGCTGGACACGAAACCCGCTTGATGATTGTGTTTCTCCGTCTCTGCAACGCGGTACATTTTACGATCACCACACTGATTAGTAGAAGATCAAAGAGCGCGCGTAAGCAATAATGTACGAATCATTGATAACAATCGACACACGTCGTGCATCTGATGACAAAGCACGTGGACGAGCTACGCAAACGATCCGTGAACACTGAGGCGTGTCGGTTCCGCTTGCGTGAGTTCACGCCGCAGCCGTTCCACGTGGCTGACTCCAGACCGGCAGTATTGTGTATGTGGATCTCATTGTGATTAAACTAACACATGGAGATCACTTGCATGTTTGTATTTATGCCTACAGACGTGTTATGAGAACTCTGGTCTACTTTTACAGTGAATACTACAGCAGACGCTTGTTCCAGTCATTCGCCTTCAAAATGCTTCTTCCTAAGAGAGTAATTTACAGGTAATGGCTGCCTATTACGCCTAATTATTTATTGCGCACCGGTCGCTGGTCAGACTTTACGATGCTCAATAACGACAGCTTAATGATGGTAAGTTGCGTGAGTTACGACACCAGCCGGTCACTTGGAAGGTCCGTATTTAGGCGGCGGGCCAGAGACCTAGCCCGTTATAGTATCAAGTTGCCATGCCTTCGCGCGTTAGTACAAACCCAGAAGCTGTATTATTGTAATTGTAATTTAGTGTAGTAATATTTTCCACTGGGTGTTAAGAAAACCCTCCTCGATTCACTTTTTATATAACTGTGAATCCCGTTCGTTGGTGTTTATGTACATGTTGGTGTTCATGTACATGTTGGTGTTCATGTACATGTTGGTGTTCGTGTACATGTCGGTGTTCATGTACATGTTGGTGTTCATGTACATGTTGGTGTTCGTGTACATGTTGGTGTTCATGTACATGTTGGTGTCCGTGTACATGTTGTGAGTCAATTAAGTGATATGCATAGACAGACTAATCAAGTGTGAGTACTCTTGTAAAATGATCGGCTGAATTAACTATGATATCTAGAGTTGTTAACTTCCGGAAGAGTGTTTAGCCTAATGCAGTATGATATCTACAGCCGGACCACTTATGTCATTTTTGCAGCCAGACTTTGACCCTTAAAAAGGTAGGTTACCACCGGTCGGTGACAAGACATTAAAATCAAAAAGTATACATTTTTAACAGAATAATGACTTGCGCACAGGGTGAAATTGCCTGACTCACTTTTAGCATTGGTTTCAAAGGATTATATTACTAAGCTACATTAATATGTAACCTGTTGGAGCGGCGTCCCTGGCAACACAGTACAATGCCATTGTACGTCCGTCGTCTTGAGGAGAAAGACCGCAGCGATATCTCCGTCCCGTAGAGCCCCAATCTCCCCTCCCAGTGGCATGACCAGCATCTAAATCTCCCAACCCAGTAGTGCCTCAATCTCCCCTCCCAGTAATGCCTCAATCTCCCCTTCCAGTAGTGCCTCAATCTTCCCTCCCAGTAGAGCCCCAATCTTCCCTCCCAGTAGTGCCTCAATCTCCCGTCCCAGTAGTGCCCCAATCTCCCATCCCAGTAGCACCCAAATCTCCCCTCCCAGTAGCATCCCAATCTCCCCTCCCAGTAGTGCCCCAATCTCCTATCCCGGTAGTGCCCCAATCTCCTATCCCGGTAGTGCCCCAATCTCCCATCCCAATAGTGCCTCAATCTCCCATACCAGTAGTACCCCAATCTCCCGTCCCAGTAGTGCCCCAATCTCCCCGCCCAGTAGTGCCCCAATCTCCTCTCCCGGTAGTGCCCCAATCTTCCCTCCCAGTAGTGCCCCAATCTCCCCGCTTAGTAGTGCCCCAATCTCCTCTCCAGGTAGTGCCCCAATCTCCCTTCCCAGTAGTGTCCTAATTTCCCGTCCCAGTATAGCCCCAATCTCCACTCTCCGTATCATCCCATACTCCACTCCCCGGAGCGCTCCCAGTGTGGGTGACATGACTTGTGTGTAAATGTATAGCGTCATCTGCATCGAATAAGCGGACTTTCAATACTGCGTTGTAGAGCTGTCAAATATACCGGAAAACAAGCGATCATACTGGGTGGAAATTGACGTATACGTGGTTTGGGGTGTTTTTTGTAGAAAAACTTGTTCTGTTATTTTAACGAATTTCAAGCAGCAGGCAGGTTAATTGTTGCTTAATTTGATAATAATGTTCTATATATACAGCTGTATATATATATATATATATTACGGGCGGCGTTTCAAACAAACAAATAAACAAACAAGACGTACATTTGAGCAGTCTTACGGAACGCTGCGCGTGTTTTCTACGTTTGTTGCAAGTTACGATTTACTGATCGGTGGACGGTTTTCGTACCTCGCAACAATCGCAGAAACCTCGCGTAACTTAACAAACAATCGATTAACGTCCGTCTAACGTCCGGTGCGAACCCTAAACTTATAACTAAAGCGTTAGGGTTTCTTCCGAGGGGTCAACGATGATCCCCTGAAACTTTGACGCCCTACGACTGCACTCCATGATAAAGTAGCTATTGACGATCCCTATTCGGGGTTTGGCTATTTGACCTCGCTGGCTTTACCGCAAGTAACCCTGCCCATTAATCGTTATACGAGGCTATAAAGAGGTCGAACGTAGGGGCATATGGGGCACTATAACATTAATCACCCTAACCGCGCGGTAGGCGTCTTTCGTTTGACAGTTCACACACTAATCGTGATTCCCTTCCATTACAGATCCCATTTAAATAAACCTTCCTATGGGTTTTACTTAAATATCATAATGTTAATACAACAAGGCACTGAGTTGTCATTCGCCGCGTCTAAGATGGGACATGTTCAACTGTACACAGTAATTTCGGGAATTAGGCCTGCAACACTAGCTCGGGTTGATCTACGAATCGTCCAAGATATAGAAGTCGATGTAACAATATATTTGCCTATATATATATATATAATATATATATATATATATGTACACCTGTATATGTATATTTGTGTGTGTGTGTGTGTGTGTGTGTGTGTGTGTGTGTGTGTGTGTGTGTGTGTGTGTGTGTGTGTGTGTGTGTGTGTGTGTGTGTGTGTGTGTGTGTGTGTGTGTGTGTGTGTACTATGTACAGAACCTAACAATTAATTAACATTTCATTTATTTATGTTAATGTCTCCAATATATCTTTATTTATTTATTTATTATTTACGCTGCGCCTACGTTATAACCCTCAACATGATGAGGTTACGTAGTGTATGGAAGGAGTAAGTATATATATATATATATATATATCCACAGTTTTGTGGATACCTGTTGTAAAAATGGAATGAAAGTGGTATTTGACAATAACGTTGGTTTAGAGTCCAAACACAACATGTGCATGCCAGCATCCTCGTGCGCCAGGGGGCGTGGTTGGTTACATCAGCCTTACTACCTCCTGGCATACCGCCTTGCCAAAACGCCGAAGTTAAGATAAGCCAATAATCTCGTTCCATACCAAAATTCGGTTGTTTGTATTTAGCCAATCGTGGTCGATATTACACGGTTCGGAACTAGATGTAATTGTTTTAATCATCCTCGCAGGCCATGGGTGTGACCACGTACACTGACCCAGACAGATCTCCTACGTATTGTTATAACAGCTCTCTTTGATGTGAGGAGCGGGCGTTTGAGCATCGTGCCATTTTCATGGTTCTCACAGCACAATCGGCGGAGATATATGCTTCTAGGACAAAGTACAGTTAAGTCAGCAAACGTCCGCACATTGGATGTCTGCCAGGGAAGTGTACGAGGATGCATGATGGTGCTGATGAGCCTCAACACCACCCGTCCCTTCAAATTACTGTCAAGAGGTCAGCACTCGACGGCCAGACGGAACGCTTGATTTATGTGACTAGCACTCGAACTGTTGATCTATCGGCGCGATCTTCAGTGCGGGAGGCAATAAAATCGATGACGTCATACCCCCGGAACGTGATTGCGGCGTGCGAGGGCACCACGTGACCAACAGAGGCGACGTTCGTGGCCTAGGCGATGCTCTTATATGACGCTTGGGTGCGTGATATGTTTTTGGGTCATCGTGGACCTAAATATGGAACGTGTTTTAGAGTCGTGGGGTCGATAAGGCGTAGTAAACTCGAGACTGATGTACGGGGGGCGCGCCGCGGGTGTTATCCTCGGTCGGTCTGGGAGAGGAGGGGGGTTCCCGCGCGATTTCTGATGGACTACACGTCGTTAGCCACTGTCCACCGTCTTATACACGAAAAACTTCAGTATAATTGCATCACCGTTGACCACCAGTTAGAACGTCTATTTTGGTTGCCTCGAAAGCATTTAGATGACGTTGACGTGGCATCTTTCGCTATGAGAAAAGATCGCAACGCGACAACAACAGACAGACAAATAACGCTGTAGACGGGGAAGTCGTGAACTTTGAGGAGTGCTTACACAATACTACGATTTGATTACAGGCGAGACCAACATGCTGCCATTGTGTTTTTTCTTGAAAGTAATCTGGTTTGCAAATAATAATATATATTTAATAAATAGTAATACTAATACTAACAATAATAATTAATATTACTATTATAAGTTTTAATTTGTATTACTATTATATCTGATTGGATACTACTGATTGATGATAATTGAAGTATTAAATTATTAAGTCAGATTGAATACTCAAATACTATCGTGAAAACTAAACATATTGTCAATGCAAATCGTAAAACACCTACAATTATGATTGTTAAAGCTCCTTCCTCAAATCATGTTTTTTCTCGTTCGTCTCGTTTAAGGTTCATTTAGCTGAGAAGAAACCCTTCTACCCCTGACACTTGCCAGACTCTGTACAATGTTTCATTGAGCTTTGGTGAAATCATCGAACAAACTACGACATCATTCTATAAATTATTTTATCGGATCCGGTCAAAATTGGACGACAATTGGCTATTAACACGTTCGTTCTGTGTACAAAAGGATTTACACTTTTGGAAGTTCCCTGATCCAACGATCAATGTCAATTCGATCAAAGGTGCGCACTCTATAAGTAAACCGACTGCGTATATAATAATACACACCGTTTGTTAATGTCCATTAAATCATAATGTCGACTAGACATTAATATTTCTCCTCTCGCCCAGGCGTGTGATCAGTTTGACATCATCCTGCCTTACCGTATTTAACAGTTGAGCATCTTTCATCTCTTTACAAATAAATAATAGAGGGTACAGTGAAAAGTTGTCAGATAACCAGTAAAATGCCAACGACGTAACCGATGTGTCGAGGTTGTAGTACTTTCCCATTTCTTTGTTTAATTTACGGGTGCAAAAAGGTGCCACAATCGCCGTGAATTTATGAATAGGTAACGTGGGAGTAAAATAATTAGTTATCCCCGTTTTTGTATTGGTGACATGCTGCCGCTGCCGCTGCCGCTGCCGCTGCCGCTGCCGCTGCCGCTGCCGCTGCCGCCGCTGCTGCTCCTGCTTGTTGTTACTACACAGAGAAGTCGGGATGACGTTCACTTGAACCGGTCTGCCAGGTAGTGTAAAGGTAGTGAAGTGTAAAGCGCACTGAGTAGTCGTACGGACTGAGGTTTTACACAGGTTTTATGTAGTTTTGCAGCCACACAGACTGAATAGTGCATATGTGCATGCTATAAATATACATTAAAACGTAGTAAACAAACAATTGAATAAATAATACATAAACAAGTGTTAAATTAAGAGCTTTAACTTGCACATAAATAAATAAAATAAAGTATCGCAAGACGAGCATCACAGAGCACATAATCATATAGAATTAGGTTCTGTGTTATTTATAATACAACAATTTAAAACATTATAAAACAGGTTCGTGCTGGTACTGCACTGCTACGGCAGCAGCGGCTGTTGCAATTGTTGATACTCATGTCGCCGTTGATGTTTCGTAACATGACACGCGCTGGCACTGGGTGGCGCGTTTACGGGCCCAGAACCCGGTCCCGAGTCGGCCCGACAGCTTGACTGGACGTGACAGGGTGCGCTGTTAATCTTGTCACGACCGGCCTGACGTCCCCCGGACGGACCGCGCGTGACGGCGCAGTGCTACTGGCGTGGCCGTCTGTGTCGGCGCTGTCAGCACGGCTGATGTATTCCGTCGATCCGGCTGATGCAACGTCTCGCTGACCGCGGCTGCGGGCGGGTGTCGGGGAGGGGAGACGGAGAGACGGGGAGACGTCAACAGGTGGAAACAACACTCACAGATTAAGAACACATTTTGCCGTCAAAACGGTGTGACTGCTGTCAGTCGGGCGCTGGATGCCGCCAATGTATCAATTAATCACGAACCCTTTATAGGCGTGTCTTATATTAACAGAAGCGAAACCCAACGAGGGCCTACTTCTCTGGGACCCTGTGACATTGTCGAGCTTACATTTATCCGGGCGTTAAATTTTATCCGGGTGATGTTTATGTGCATATGTAAGGCATAATGTTTGGCACCAGTAGATCACGTGGTGATAAATAATATCCAGTAGTATTATATGTTTCGTTTGTTGTCATAATACGAGCGTTATAGTTAGAGTACGTAATTATAACTTGCTGTTTCATATTTGTTACCAAGTATAAGAGTAAGTCACGTGACGTGTGCGTGGAGAGGAAACTGTTTTACGGAAATTGTTTATGTCTGTGGGAAGCAAACAATTTATAATTTATGTATATATATATATATATATATATAGACATATATGTAAATATATATATACATATAAACATACATAACACCCGGATAAATAAAAACGCGACAGTCGTAGCCGGTGCTAAATGCATTCCCTGGATACGCGCACGCGCAGAAACGTCACCCGGATATCATTTAACGTCCGGATAAATGTAAGCGCGACTCCGTACAGCTTCTGTGGATGTCATGAAAGACATCGGAACAAATGCTTCGTGTAATAAACAGCTAACAACCACGCAACTTCTTGGAACAAATAAACCGTGCTGTAGTTTTCTGATTGTGTTGTTTTAAATTTAAAGTACTATGTTTAGTTATTATACATTAATAAAATAGTTGTTGTTGTTTTGTATGGGTACTATTTATCAATGTAATTCTTGCTATGATATCTGTAACTGTACTTTTATTTAATCTTATGATGTTATGCTATCTAATATATGATAACTTGTGTATCGTGCATCACAATGAATAGATTGAGAGGATGTACAATATGTATTGATTAGATTGAGAGGATGTACAATATGTATTGATTATAGCGTGTGAAAAAGGAAAAAGTGTACGTGTGGGAAACCTAACACATTTATCTTAATATGATTGTCAGGGGTAAACTTACACAAAAGTCCTTCGTGTTTACCCCCGTCAGACATTGTATACACACTTGTGTGTGGTATGTTATGGTAATTTGTAGATTGTGTATAATTATATCGCATCAAATATATAGATGTGTATATGGTTATGTATGTGCATGTATACACGGTTGTCTTTTCTTGTATTATGTTGCCAATGTTTGAATAAACGAATCATTCATTCATACATTCATTCATTCATTCAATCATTAAAAGCGTGTTTACGCATTCCAGTTTAAAAAAAACCTATTTAATAGTGTTTTACCGTAAAATCGGCGGACTTACTCAAGTTATTTAGGACTTCTAAATGGGCCTACGGTAAACAAACATACGTATTTTATTTGTTGTTTGTATTCGTGTACCGGCTCTATTCACGCGGCTCATCCGGGTGCTATTTATATAACCCGGCTCACCAGTCGATTAGTCGGTTGGTTTGTTATATAACTTCCGGGTCAATAATTATACACACACGCACGCACTAACTCACTCACGCACTCACGCACTCACGCACTCACGCACTCACGCATTCTCCCACGCACACACCATGCACACACCATGCACACACCATTCGTGTTCGCAGCGCTGTACATAAAACTAATTAATAAAACTAAATAATTGTACTATGGTTTTTCTATGTAATATGTTGTAGTCCCTGTATGGGTAGGTGCAATCGCCGCTAACATTCGCTCGCCAATCTGCATCACTTGTCGGCTCAGTGTGTGTGTAAACACTACACATGGCACTGAGGAACGAACATCTGTGTAGAGTTAATAACAGACCCCGTCCAACAGCTGTCTCTGACTTCAACAACAAGCGTTCTCTACCCGAGCCACTTCGCCATTCACTCTCCACGGTGTCCAGGCTTACGAAGCCGCGGTGTGATGCACATTAGAACCTTAGAACCCTCAGCGGACGGCGTGTCGGTAGACAGCTTTATTTGGCAACTCACATGTATGTTTACACTGAGAGGGTTCAACCCCTGGCACCATTGACCTTTGCTTTGACCAGCGGGGTCAGTCTACTTGGCTGACAAAACGACTCTTTCTGGAATTCTGGACATTGCGTCATGCAAGACAAGAATATCTGACGCTCAGACTGTCTGGTGCTCTCGGCTTGCTGTATGGCTCAGACTGTCCGGTGCTCTCGGCTTGCTGTATGGCTCAGACTGTCCGGAGCTCTCGGCTTGCTGTATGGCTCAGACTGTCCGGTGCTCTCGGCTTGCTGTATGGCTCAGACTGTCCGGTGCTCTCGGCTTGCTGTATGGCTCAGACTGTCCGGTGCTCTCGGCTTGCTGTATGGCTCAGACTGTCCGGTGCTCTCGGCTTGCTGTATGGCTCAGACTGTCCGGTGCTCTCGGCTTGCTGTATGGCTCAGACTGTCCGGTGCTCTCGGCTTGCTGTATGGCTCAGACTGTCCGGTGCTCTCGGCTTGCTGTATGGCTCAGACTGTCCGGTGCTCTCGGCTTGCTGTATGGCTCAGACTGTCCGGTGCTCTCGGCTTGCTGTATGGCTCAGACTGTCCGGTGCTCTCGGCTTGCTGTATGGCTCAGACTGTCCGGTGCTCTCGGCTTGCTGTATGGCTCAGACTGTCCGGTGCTCTCGGCTTGCTGTATGGCTCAGACAGTCCGGTGCTCTCGGCTTGCTGTATGGCTCAGACTGTCCGGTGCTCTCGGCTTGCTGTATGGCTCAGACAGTCCGGTGCTCTCGGCTTGCTGTATGGCTCAGACAGTCTGGTGCTCTCGGCTTGCTGTATGGCTCAGACTGTCCGGTGCTCTCGGCTTGCTGTATGGCTCAGACTGTCTGGTGCTCTCGGTTCGCTGTTTGGCTCAGACTGTCGGGTGTTCTCGGCTCGCTGTATGGCTCAGAAGAACGCTCTACATATATAATTGTTCACTTGCCGTTGGGCGTAATTATCTGGGTGACAATTGTGTTGATAAATCTTCTTAAATATGGACATTTTGGCAACGTCCCAACACATTCCATATTCCGATAATCCATGGTATGTTTATTGTGTTAATCAGAGCGCATTAGCCACTATATCACAAATGCTATTACTGGCGAGATACGGCCAACGTATGACGCAAACCTACATATTAAACCCCGATAATGTCTTCCGACAAAATCCTCGAGTACGCTGTGCCCGTTGTTACTTCTACAAGCGATAATTGATTTCTTTCCCTCACCAACCAGTAGGCCTACGGCTACATAGAAGCGGGAACGTTGATTTGCCCTCGGGTGCCCTCGGGTGCCCTCGAGTGCTCTCGGGTGCCCTCGGGCCGCGCCATGAATGTGAATATATACAGTAAACACGTGATTAGCACCAGGAAGCCTGCGAGGCGTCGACCGCATGCATTCCGAGAGTTTTAGAAATAGATCAACGAGAGTGGTATGACGTCATTAATTCTTACTTGTTAAGGTACGAGACCAAGCAGTATGCAATTATAGCAGTGACGTTGTACACGAGTATAGCAGTGACGTTGTACACGAGTATAGCAATGACGTCGTGCGCGTGTAAATAATGATACGTCCTACCAAAAATAGATAAGCGAGCGAAACATGAACAACTGTCAAACACGTTCCAAAAACGCCCTTTGAACGACTGCTAGTACCATTACGGTTCGTCGGATCCCAACAATATTGATGTCGTTTGAAAGTTTACGCTTTCTGCTATTCAAACGTATAAATGGTTTCCTGATAAGCATTCCTAAAATAAAAAAAAAGCGGACCTACAATCATGCCGTTTCCGGTGTCTTAGACACAGTTCACCAATCTACCGATTGAGGCACCACTATCTGATTTCATGGTATACAGACAGACAGACAGACAGACAGACAGACAGACAGACAGACAGACAGGCAGGCAGACAGACAGACAGACATACATACAGACAGACAGACAGACAGACAGACAGACAGACAGACAGACAGACAAACAGACAGACATACATACAGACAGACAGACAGACAGACAGACAGAAGTTATTTATCAAGACCCATATACATATCACTCAATAAGTGAGTACATAAAAGCATAAATATATTAATCACATGGTATACAAATCATCACGTGTGGGTCAGGGAGACTTCCACTAAGGCTAAGAAAGCCACTCTCATGGGAGACACCAGTTATATTGATGACAAATCCTGGTGTATACAAACTTGTAGTATAAATCGGTTAATAGAATAAGTCAGACAAAGCTTAGAGCATGATACTATACATGATTTTGAATGATTGGCTATTCATCCAAAAGGGTACACATAAAAGCTTACTCATATTAGTTGTTCACTCATAATGACAAATGTAACAATTTCGTAATCTACAGGTTTAATATACTTTGCAAACCCATGTAAGCTGTGTGTGTAGATTTTACTTGTTATTAAATCAGGTGCATTATTGATAGTATGCGGCAATGTGTATCTGAGATTTTGTTTCCTGATTGTATGTCTATTATATTCGCCAGCTTTCCACATACAACATTGTATTTGCCATATTGTGACGTGTAATGTTGAATATTGTTGGAAAAAAATTATTTACTTCCTTACTTACTTATAGTCCACGTGTGTTGAAATTGTGAATGCTATTGTTCTGATGAAGCGCCACATTTTGAAGGTAAACAGGAAGTTTGTTATGCACGAATTTGTAATACAATTTTAGTTCTTGCGATTTTAATTTGTTCAATTTTTTTGTAATTTAAGACTTTTAAACAGTGGTTCAATGTGAGCATTATATTTGCTTACACTAATGATTCAGACAAGTTTCTTTTAAAGTTTCTGAATTCTGTCACATTTGTAACCCCAAACGGTAACGCCGTAGTTTAAGTGTGGCAATATTTGTGCGTTGTACAATACGATCTTTATGTTAAGAAGTAATAACCATTTTAGTCTATTTAAGACACCTTGCGTTCTTGAAAACCTAATTGAAACTTTTTCAATGTGACTTTTCCAGTTACATTGTTCATTAAACGTTATTCCAAGAAAATTAAATTATGTCACTCTATAAATAGTAGTGTTATCGATGGTTAAGTCACGCCTTTTCTTCTAGCTGTTTTGAAGAGCATATACTTAGTTTTGCTTAGGTTAAGAGATAATTTTTTAAGTTTCAGCCATTCGCTAATTTTGTTTAGTTCTGTGTTTATAGCAAATTCTACGTTTCCATTTTTTTTCACACGTTGAAAATTAGTCAAGAGTACCTGACAGGGTGGTATCATCGGCAGTCATTAATGTATATAATAAACAATAGTGGGCCTAAAATCGAGCTTTGAGGTACGCCTGTTGAAATAGTATGCATTTCTGATTTTATATCCTCTATTTCAACATACTGTTTTCTATTTGTTAGATAATTTCTAGTTAAACTTTACGCTACTCCTTTTACTCCATAATATTCTAATTTATCTAGTAATATCTTATGATCCGGGGTATCGAAAGCTTTCGATAGGTCCAGATAAGTATTTATAGGAATTTCATTTCGATCCATGTGTGTCATTATCCTATCGGTTAATTCAAGGGCAGCAAATTCATTGCTATGTCCCGTTCTAAATCCATATTAGTTTTCGAACAAGAGATTTTGCGTTTTGAAAAATGAATCAAGAAATGGTGAAGTGCGCATGTCTGAATCTACGCAAATGATGTATACAGTGTCGCAATCGGAAGATTAGTATACTGAGTACCCGCTGCTAACATCGTTCGGAACCGTACAGAACACAGAAACCAGCATTATTGTAGGTCCGTTTATACATTTCTATGAACGGTTACCGGAAAATCTAGATGACGCTAAAAATAACAAAAAAAGCATAATTTCAAATTATACCAAGATCGTCGAGATAGGACGAGCCGTGAGGGTGATAGCGACCGCACAATTTCACGTTTTGGACGTGTTCCGAGTTGTTAATTTTTTGCTCGCTTATCTATTTTTGATCTTACGCTTGTCAGCAATGACGTGGTTCACAAATAAGCAGACCCGATACAGATAATCACTGAGATCGTATGTAAGTAAGTAATAACGTCGTACGCAAGTAAGCAATGAAGTCGTACACAAGTACTCAACGCAGTCAAATGCAAGTAAAACCAAGACAATGCACGCAAGTAAACAATGAGTCGCACACAAGTAAGCAATGACGTCGTATGCAAGTAAGGAATGACGTCGTATGCAAGTAAGGAATGACGTATCTATATTAAAACAATGCGCGCAGTTGTATTAAAACAATGCACACTTTTATATTGAAATAATGCCTGTCGTTATATTAACACAATACATGCAGATATACTAAAAACGTATAATTATATTTAATCATGACTGCAATTATATTTAAACAATACCTGCAGTTACATTTACGTATAATCGAGGTAGAGTATGTATGCGAGTAGGTTATCGATTTCCTCTTAGATGGCTTTAACCTCGAACGCCAAACTTTCAGGCAGTAATCTACGACCTCTTGAATATGAGGTAAGACCTATATATTATCGAAATACCTCATAAATGTAAATATTCTCACCTTTTATGGGGTAAATCAGTTGCTCGGAATGTAAAACATAATATGCGCACATAACGTAAAACGTAACGTAACAATCGCACGAATTGCGAGCGCGCCGCAAATTACTTCGGGAAAACGGCCTCTGCGCCATGGACTTGTAACATGACGTAGATGCTGACACAATGTACTTATGTCTACCAACATGCCAGTAGTACAGTAATATTATTTCACAATTCTACACTACAAGGGCTAGGGCCTATCGATGGACGTGAATTTCACATTCTCTCCGTCATTGTGAACAAACAACGATTATCTGCGAGAACGTTGTGGTATATATGCAACGATGTTGTGTTTTTTAACATTTGGTAAAATATTACTATCACGACTATCAACTACCAAGGCATCCCGTCAGGTGACAGGCATTTTTACTAGCTAAAACAATGCAGTTTTCGTTCTTTTTGTTGAAGTGAACAACACACATTAGTGCCCGAAACACAAAGAATTCTCAACAAAAATATCGTGAGACGATGCAACTTCATAGGAACTCGGTTTGCCTCGAAACACAATCGCATTGCTTTCTGGAAACACAATCGCACTGCTTTCTGGAAACACAATCGCACTGCTTTCTGGAAACACAATCGCACTGCTTTCTGGAAACACAATCGCACTGCTTTCTGGAAACTGCAGTAGAGATAGTTTCAAATAACTACCTCAAATTGACATTCTTAGCTCTGGCTTCTGCGTGTTTGTATATGCCATCGACTTAATAAATCATAGTTTATTCAATTCGTTAATAAACCTTTATAATTATTTCCCATTGTTATTAAAATAAAACGGCAAAACGCGGACTAGAGACGACGAAGGAGAGTAAAATGTAAACAGTATGCATCACGTAAAGCAACTGTGACGTCAAAGACGTTTATAAGTGCTACCATATGCTACAGCGGTGACATTTTTACACCGAATATTATTTGTCAAGTAGATGTATATCAATTCAGTTCTCGCTCGGGGGTCGATGATACCACATTAGTCCGCGGTCAGCGTGAACTGGGTCAGATCGGCCCATGAGGCGATAATGTCGCGTGATGTAGACAGATTACGCGACACACGGCAATCACGTGAGCACATGATGATGATCAACATTATCTTTGGACGGCCGGTGTGTTGTTGTAATGGACCCCCGTTGTATATGTGAAAAATTACTTTTCGAAGTGTAGAGTGAGTTAGAAGTGGTGCATTGGTGTAGGGCCTACGCCCCTACTATAACAACAAACAAAACTATGCAAAAATGTGTCCAAGCATTGCTGGTATAAATCAACAATGGGCATTTCAGTATCTTTTACGGTTATTATCACCGTTTTGAAATTTTTGTTGGTAGAAATTTCCCTTTTCAGAATAGAATATGTTTAATGTCTAGACATCAGTAAACCACACACACGCACGCACGCACGTATACAGAGGGAGAGGGAGAGGGAGAGGGAGGGAGGAGGGAGGGAGGGAGGGGAGGGAGGAGGGAGGGGAGAGGGAGGGAGAGGGAGGGAGGGGAGGGAGGGAGGGAGAGGGAGGAGGAGGGAGGGAGGGAGGGAGGGAGGGGAGGGAGGGAGGAGGGAGAGGGAGGGGAGGGAGGAGGGGAGGGAGGGGGAGGGAGGGAGGGAGGGAGGGGAGGAGGAGGGAGGGAGGAGGGAGGGGAGGGAGGGGAGGGAGGAGGGAGGAGGGGAGGGGGAGGGGGAGAGGGAGGAGGGAGGAGAGGGAGAGGGAGAGGGAGAGGGATTGGGGAAGAGTGGGGGGCAGGAGGAGGGGTAGAGAGAGAAGGAGAGAGAGAGGGAGGGAGAGGGAGAGGGAGAGGGAGAGGGATAGGGAGAGGGAGAGGGAGAGGCAGAGGAAGAGGGAGAGGGAGAGGGAGAGGGAGAGGGGACGCAGCGGTTAGGGAAACAAGGAGCATGAAAATATAGCATTAAATCACATTCGCGCGCTCACACGCACGCACGCACGCATACACATCCACACGCTCACGCACGCGCCAACGCACAGACGCACACACGTACAGGCGCGCGCGCACACACACACACACACACACACACACACACACACACACACACACACACACACACACCGCACACCGCACACACACTCACGGATCATCAAACCAGGCCATAGTTTGCCTCCGTAGTTTGCGTCCTCCCGCGTTCATCTTGTTAACCCGCCGCTCGGGTCAAGAGCTGTTGTCCGGTCGATAAAGCGACACGCATTCGACGACCGAGCGACCATTGATTTTATATATTGGTAGTGATTAGTGAGAGAGAGAGAGAGAGAGAGAGAGAGAGAGAGAGAGAAGGGGGGCGAGGGAGAGGGAGAGACAGAGAAAGAGAGGGGGTAGAGGAAGTGGGAGAGAGAGAGGGGGGAGGGAGAGGTGAAGAGAGAGGGAGGGAGAGGGGGAGAGAGAAGGGAGAGAGGGGAGAAGGAGAGGTAGAGAGAGAGGGGGAGAGCGGGAGAGGAAGAGGTGAAGAGAGGGGGAGAGAGGGGGACAGAGGGGAGAGAGGGGGAGAGAGGGGGAGAGGGAGAAAGAGAGAGAGAGAGAGAGAGAGAGGGAGAAGGAGAGAGGGAGGGTGAGGGAGAGAGGGAGGGAGAGGGAGATGGGATGCAGCGGTTAGGGAAACAAGGGCATGACAATGTAGCATTACATCAGATTCGCGCGCACACACGCACGTACGAACACATACACATTCACACGCGCTTAGCGCGTACACACGCACACACACACACACACGCTCACGCACGCGCTAACGCACACACCTACAGGCACACACACCACTCACACAACGTACACACACACACATACACACACACACACATATATACACACATACGTACACACACACACACACACACACACACACACACACACACACACACACACACACACACACACACACACACACACACACACACACACACACACACACACACACACACACACACACACACGCACACACACGCACGCACACACACACACACAAACACACACACACACACACACACACACATATGCAAGCACGCTCGCACGCACGCACGTACACGCCCACTGGCACACACGAGCACAAATCATTAAACCAGGACATATTTTGCCTCCGTAGTTTGCGTCATCCTGCGTGCATCTTGTTAACCCGCCGCTCGGGTCAAGAGCTGTTGTTTGGTCGATAAAGCGACACGCATTCGACGACAGAGCGACCATTGATTTTATGTTTTGTTAGTGATTAGTGAGAGAGAGAGAGAGAGAGAGAGAGAGAGAGAGAAAAGAGAGGGGGAGGGAGGGAGGAGTGGAGGGAGGCAGGGAGAGGGAGGGGAGGAGAGGGGGGAGGGAGGGAAATGAGGAGCGAGAGGGAGTGGGGGAGAGGGAACGAGGGAGAGAGAGGGAGAGGGGAGAGGGAGAGGGAGAGGAGAGGGAGAGGGAGAGGGAGAGGGAGAGGGAGAGGGAGAGGAGAGGGAGGGGACAGAGCGAGGGAGCCTGGGAGAGGTGGAGAGAGCAGCAGCAAGCTGGAGAGAGACATATAGCAGCTCAGAGAGAGCCTGCCTCTGGGCGAGAGAGAGACTCACTGGGATTACTGAGAGAGATGAGGAGAATGAGATGCGTGCCTGCACACACACACACACACACACACAGACACACAAGGGACACACACACACACACACACACAGAGAGAGACGCGCACACACAGAGAAGGAGAGAGAGAGAGAGAGAGAGGGAGAAGAGAGCTCGCGAGACACGCCACTGGAGCACACGAGAGAGAGAGAGAACAGGGAGATTTTGCCTCCGTGAGAGAGAGGGAGGGATCTTGTTAATAGAGGGAGAGAGAGGGAGAGCTGAGAGACAGGGGAGAGAGAGAGAGAGAGAGCATTCGACGGGGGAGGAGACCATTGAGCTGGGGAGAAAGAGAGATTGGCAGAGAGGGAGGAGGGAGGGAGGAGGGAGGGAGGGGACGCAGTGGTTAAGGGAAACAAGGGGGATGAATATATAGCATTACATCATTATTTGCCAGTACGCATTACGCACGCACGCATCGCATACATCCACGCGCACGCAATATCGCGCTCGTTCAATCAATGCATACACGCCATTGACACGGGCAATACGCACGCGCACATAGATCAGGAGAACCAGGCCATAGTTTGCCTCCGTAGTTTGCGTCCCGGCTGCGTGCATCTTATTAACCCGCCACTCGGGTCAAGAGCTGTTGTCTGGTCGATAAAGAGACACGCATTCGACGACAGAACGACCATTGATTTTATATCTGGTAGTGAATTTCGTCCCCCGCGTCATTCAAGGCCGGCGAGAGTTGGCCCCGAGAAATTACACCTCTCGCCGTTATATGATTAGTCGATTTTCACCGTGAGTAGATATTCCATGAAACAAACTGGTTAGTCTGTAGCCGCTGTCCTCCCAAGGTCTTGTTTGTAGAAATCAAAATATTCGAGCTAGGTTATATATGTGTGTGTGTGTGTGTGTGTGTGTGTGTGTGTGTGTGTGTGTGTGTGTGTGTGTGTGTGTGTGTGTGTGTGTGTGTGTGTGTGTGTGTGTGTGTGTGTGTGTGTGTGTGTGTGTGTGTGTGTGTGTGTGTGTGTGTGTGTGTGTGTGTGTGTGTGTGTGTGTGTGTGTGTGTGTGTGTGTGTGTGTGTGTGTGTGTGTGTGTGCGTGTGTGGCTGTATATGTGGTGTGTAAAGTTATATAATGTTATAATGAATCAACCATAAAACACCATAACGGTGCCCGAGTTTTAGTTATAGAGCTATATATAATATATATTATATATATATATATATATATATATATATATATAATATAGCTCTATAGCTAAAACTCGGGCACCGTTATGGTGTGTTATGGTTGATTCATTATAACATTATATAAGTCATCGAAGTCGGCTTGACTAGATAGAAAAACAAACCGACCATAACATGAATAAGAATAAGAATAAATTTAATATTATTATTTGCAACCTTTCACCATAAAATCCCCAAATCCACACAAGTATCATACTGTTACAAGACGACACAGCATTATGTTACAACACTCATAAAAAATGTTGTACTCAATAAAATTAACGCAACAATAAAGATCCGGTAAATTACACAAAATCGCCCGGTATGAAGCGCTTTATATAAAAATGATAACGGTCCTCGGGTTTGAGCTCAGTGCCTTGGTGTCGCCAATGGGTTGCCTTCATAAGCCTCCCACGCTGAATGTAATTATGTCACTCTGTTAGACCTGACTTAGCCTTGCACTTTTTGTACCCACGATCTGAGTGAGCCTGTGACAAGGGGACGACGGCTTTTCGTTACTGGGTCAGGCAGAGCACGGTGCACGTCTGTATCACGTAATTTTGGGGTCATAGACCCTATAAAACAAGTACTGCTGTACAGTAAAGTGGTGTTGCGTTTTTATATACCGATAGCGCGGTGTCTAGTCCTTAAGACTGCTCAAAGCGCTTTACACTTTACTCCCTGGCAGACATGTTCAATCGAACACCATCTCGACTTCTCTTGGAAGCATTCAGTCACGCTGCAATTATTGCGCGAAGACTATCCGCACACAAATATCCACCACTATCTATTGCCAGGTACTCATTACTACGAGTGAACTGAAATAATGTGGAGTGAACGGACGGGTTCGAAACGGCAACATGTCAATTCGAACCCGTAATCTATCGATTGAGAGGCCAATACTCTAACCACTACGCCACTGGACCCTACTATGCACACACAACACAGCACACACCGCATTCGGTGACCAAGGTAACGTTTTGTCCGATTATAAGAAAACAAAAATAATAAATCCGGCATGTCCTCACAACCACTGTCACCGTGGATGATTTGCTGAACGAATTTTGTCACACTCACGTACCAGCTTCTCTCATCGAGTCGCAAACGCACTTACCCTCAAATCTGGCACTTTCGCTTAATATTAATGCGCCTGCCTCTGTTTGTTTTTTGGAATATCACCTTGAAAATACCTACTCGTTTTCAAATAAATCCCCGTCATACTACAACATATCATTATCACCACGCAGTTACTTCTGTACAAATAAAATCTCAAATGGGTGGGTGAGCTTTTTCAATTTATATTTAATATATATATATATACATATATATATATATATATATATATAGTGTTGCGTTTTTATATACCGGTAGCGCGGTGTCTAGTTAAGACTGCTCAAAGCGCTTTATACTTTACTCCCTGGCAGACCTGTTTGATATATATATATATATATATATTATATATATATATATATATATAATCCTTATTATTTTTAGGAATTAAATGTGTGTTCGCCGTTCGCTTTATAAACAAATGATTTTGTAATAAGTAAACAAGATTTACTCAGTGTAAACAAAACCGTTAAGTTCCACATTCACTCCCACAAAGTTTGTTTACATTTGAAGTCTTCCGTCTTACTACCACATCGACTGATATGTTCACCATATCGCAAATGTACGTAGCGAACCAACACAACGCTATCAACTTGTCATTTATGACTGTTTTCTTGGTGCAAAAAATCGTTGAAAGGGAAAATGCCTCAAAACCTCAGGCACCTTATTCATACGACTCGAACCCGGAAATCAATTAACGATCGGTTCCCAGTTCGACGGTGGCGGAGTAGCACAAATGACAGCACGATAATGCTGCAATCACACAGAGCGTAAGCGGTTTAACTTCACGTGTACAACAATTAAGCAGCTTGGAACAATTATAGAAAGGACGCGTGGCGTTGCGAACAATTAATTGTACGCCACAAACCAATTTAAATTTAAGTATCTTAAGGTTTTCTGTGTGAGCACGGAATTAGGGCCTACTTTAGTTGCTGGACAGATTTGGAGGATTTGGGCTCAATGGGGCGCGATTGGAGATGACAAGGGAGGGTGCAGTTTGTATTTTATGGTGAGCCCCAAGAGGTGCAGTTTTAGGCCCCAAGAGGGGAGGACTTGGAGTTTTGTGATAAGCCTCAAGGGGTGCATTTGAACGTTACATTAAATATTATAATCACGTTTTTATTTGTGCTTTCACGTGTAATCACACGTTTACACGTTACACGTTATGCCGTTACGCTACGCGGCGCGCTCTCGCTGAATGTAGCTGCGCAACACTCACAGCCGTTCGCCGTCACGGTCTGGTCTGCGGCGAGTTACCGTCTGCGGTTAGGTTAAAAATAACCTGCGTGGAACTTCGCCCTGCGAGGCACGCGACCAGGCGGCGCGGGTAAACAGCGCTGACACATGCTTCTTCCACGCCGGCTGAATGCACTGCCGCGTCCACTGCACTGTCTCGTGTCTGTCTGTATGTCGACGCACAGCGTGGCAGGGTATGTCCGGGTAGTTCGTACCAGTCGTACACCCTTGGAAACACGTTACTAAGATGTATGTGTCCAATTAGCGGCGTCAACACGATAATTATGCTAAACTAAATTAAACATTTTAATTTATGACGACGTAAAATATCAATAAACATTTTTAGACGATGTGGCGGATAAAAGTACCGGGCCATAAACATCGCATAACATGTTTGGAACTTCTGACTAACTATGTTATAAGTGGCTCGAGCTGGGAGTAAAACATATTAGTAAGCCCATGAGCGACTGTGGTGGCAAAAAAATACAGCATCCGCTTTATTTCCGTCGTATTTGATATCATCAGGTGTAGGCCTCCTCCTCCTCCCCCCCTCCTCCTCCTCCCCCTCCTCTTCCCAACCTCTTCGCTCCTACTGGAGCATACGGCGTCCACATTTTATTTCTTCGTCTATTGTTCTTCTCCAGGGGCCGGTTTCATGAAGCGTACTTAAAGTTACGCAGTTACTTGGCGTCACGTGTTTGCGTAAACTCCCATGTTCGTTTATATTAAAAAATCACTTCATTTACTAAGACAATCAACTTAGCGTTAAGAACGTTTTTAGCCGCTTCATGAAACCGATCTCCGGTGCCAGTGTCTACCTCTTTTCCGTTTTCCAGGTCGTGTCCATTTTAGAGCGGCGTGTTGTAGGCTGTTTCTGTCCATGCGAAAAACATGGCCAAGTCATCTCCCCCTCCTTCGTTTCACTTCGTCAACGATGTCGTTGATGATGGTTCATTCCAAGATGCTCTTGTTTGTCACATGCTTCTCCCAACGTATTCTCAGGATTCGTCTGAGACACCTTCCTTCAATACCTCTGAGTCGGTTCTCGATCTTATTATTGGTTTGATCTGTATATTTTCAGCTTTGTGTTGGTGTGCCAGGTAGTGGACCTCCAAATGTTGGTGAGTGTGTAGAAGGCTTGTGCTGCCATACCGATCCAGGTGGAGATCTCCTTGTCTATGCTGCTGTCTGCTGAGATGAAGCTGCCAATATATTTGAAGTCGTTCACCTCCTCTACGACTTTCCCTGTCACAGTCATCTTCCTTGCATTGCGGGCCTTTTTCTTCATGAGTTTGACCAAACATATTAGTAAGCCCATGAGCGATTGTGGTGGCGAAAAAACACAGCATCCGCTTCCTTTCCGTCGTATTGACATCATCAGGGGTAGGCCTACAGAATGAAATTTGCCTAAGGTTTTCTGATCGGAATCTTTGGCGGCGCCATTTTGATTTCTTTATTGGAATGTCCACCTGTGGCGTTACTAAACAGACCATTATTCAGATACGAATTATCACCCAGTTCTTGACAATCGCGTCGGTATTATTTACCCGACAGTACGGATTAACCGACTTTCCCTAGCTATCGTGGCTGGTGCATGTTTTAGACTTAATCCTTGCCCATCAGCGCATAAAAAGTAGACAGTGTGGATCAAGGTCCGCCCAAACTATTATTGGAAAAATGTAGAACAAATTAGCATACCGCTTGCAACAGTTTTCAGTTTGTCATTAAGAGGGGGTGGTTCCTTTAGAATGGAAAGAAGCAAACATTATACCGTTATTAAAAAAATCGAGAAACAAGTCAGAGAACTATAGACATTGGGGATTTGCAAATTATTAGAAAGACTAATTAAAGATCACATGGTAGATTTTCTTGTTAAACATAACTTGATAAACCCATCTCAACATGGGTTTCTAAAAGCGAGGTCATGCGTAACAAATGTGTTATGTTTTTTGGAAGTGGGTAGACGAGGGATCACCAGTAGATATAATCTACTTAGATTTTCAAAAAGGTTTCAACAAAGTGCCACATCAAAGATTACTGCTTAAACTTAAAGCCCATGGCATAGGAATTATTATAATTAACTGGATAAAAAAATGGCTGATTGACAGAAGACAACGTGTAGTAGTTGATGGGGAGGCTTCAAACTGGAAATCAGTTTTGAGTGGGGTACCACAGGGATCAATACTGGGACCTATATTATTATTTATATATATCAACGATTTAGACGATAACAGAACAAGCAAAGTGTTGAAATTTGCGAATGATACAAAAGTGTTTAGAAGGATTAAAAGTGAAGGAGATATACATCATTTACAAGATGATCTTGACAGGTTGATCAAATGGTCTAAAAAGTGGCAAATGTTATTCAATTTTGGGAAATGTAAATGCCTCCACACAGGACATGGGAACGAAGAGGTAGAATATACAATGGGGGGTACTGTACTAAGTACTACTGTAAAAGAAAAGGACTTAGGGTTAACCATTAGTGCTGATATGAAGGTTTCAGAGCAGTGCGGAATTGCAGCTTCAAAGGGAACTAAAATCCTTGGATTAACTAGGCGAACTATAGCGTATAAGGAAAAAGAACTAATAATACCGCTTTAAAAGACAATAGTTAGGCCTCATTTAGAATATTGTATACCCATATTGCAGGAAAGATATAGATATGCTAGAAAGAGTACAGAGGAGAGCTACTAAAATTATACAAAAACTGAGGGATCTTAGTTATGAAATTCGCCTAAAAGAATGTGGTTTAACAACACTAGAGACCAGGAGATTGAGAGGAGATCAGATAGAAGTGTTTAAAGTATTGAATGGTTTTGAAAATATTTATAGAAATATTTTTCTCAGTTAAGAAAGATAGAAGCACTAGAGGACATGAAGTTACATTAGTAAAGGAGCAGTGTATAGGTTAGATATAAGAAAGTTCTCATTTTCACAAAGGACTGTAAATGAATGGAACATATTATCTGCTGATTGCGTGGGTGCTAGTAGCGTGAATATGTTTAAAAATAAAATGAACACATACCTCAGAAGGGCGGGATACACATAGTTAAAAAGGGTTGGACCCTCGATAAGCCAAAAGGCTTCCTTGTCCACCTGCCATCTAGAGTTAATTCTCTGGGTGGCAATCTTGTTAAATCTAGGTCTATATAAAGAACGACTAGCTGATTGTGCGCCTATCAAAAGGCTACCAGCTGCCATTAGTTGTTGATATTGTTTCTTGATCAACACACTTATGTCGCCGACTAACATGTCGTATTTGTTTGTGTAATATAAACCCCTATACAGACCGTGGTCCGCACAGCGGGATGTCATTTGTTCAAACACCCTTTCTACGTCGCCTAGCTAATATGAACTCAATGCAACTCGACCATTTGTTTTTGATTATTCTGCTTTGTGTGTATCCCGACACTGACTACATCTTACGTGGGTCGTCAACGTCCACGCGATCTCATCCAGACAACGTCTTACACCCATGCTGTGCTATACAATTATATTCCTATGTGAAGTTAAGATGTAGGCCATAAATAAAACGGTTTGGTTCTTTTAGTATGTTCAGTGGGGAAAGGCTACTAGAGCCGGAGCCGGAATGTAAAGAAGTAGTTATACTTCGTTACTTTACTTAAGTAGAAAAGTTTACTTTTTTGAGTAGAACAGTACGTATTTTAGAAGTACTTTTACTAGTAACGAAGTAGTACAATTAAGGTTGTGGAGACCGGGGCTAGTTGCAACAGAGGGTCTGCAGACAAAACTGCAAATGCAAATTAATCAGCAAGGTGGCCGCATATTCATCAATATATTTCAGCAGTCCTTGTAATATCCTATGAATCCGCCAACACGCCATCGAGTTACGCCATCTTAAAGAAAAAGGCAATGTTATCGACTTCCTCTCTACCTTCAAGTTAAGAGTATGTGTATCAAAAAATCTTGTTTTACTGCTTTATCGTTGATATATGTAGTTATCAGTGTAATGTTGCAACTCTTACATAAACCGTTAAACAGGATTTATCGTTGATAGATGTAGTTATTAGTGTAATGTTGCAACTCTTACATAAACCGTTAAACAGGATTTATCGTTGATAGATGTAGTTATCAGTGTAATGTTGCAACTCTTACATAAACCGTTAAACAGGATTTATCGTTGATAGATGTAGTTATTAGTGTAATGTTGCAACTCTTACATAAACCGTTAAACAGGATTTATCGTTGATAGATGGAGTTATTAGTGTAATGTTGCAACTCTTACATAAACCGTTAAACAGGATTTATCGTTGATAGATGGAGTTATCAGTGTAATGTTGCAACTCTTACATAAACCGTTAAACAGGATTTATCGTTGATAGATGGAGTTATCAGTGTAATGTTGCAACTCTGACATAAACCGTTAAACAGGATTTATCGTTGATAGATGTAGTTATCAGTGTAATGTTGCAACTCTTACATAAACCGTTAAACAGGATTTATCGTTGATAGATGTAGTTATCAGTGTAATGTTGCAACTCTTACATAAACCGTTAAACAGGATTTATCGTTGATAGATGTAGTTATCAGTGTAATGTTGCAACTCTTACATAAACCGTTAAACAGGATTTATCGTTGATAGATGTAGTTATCAGTGTAATGTTGCAACTCTTACATAAACCGTTAAACAGGATTTATCGTTGATAGATGTAGTTATCAGTGTAATGTTGCAACTCTTACATAAACCGTTAAACAGGATTTATCGTTGATAGATGTAGTTATTAGTGTAATGTTGCAACTCTTACATAAACCGTTAAACAGGATTTATCGTTGATAGATGTAGTTATTAGTGTAATGTTGCAACTCTTACATAAACCGTTAAAAAGGATTTGAAGTGTTTTTTTTGCAATCGCATGTTTTGTGAGGGGGCGGTGTCGTGGCAAGTTGTAAAATTGATCTCGGGGTAAATTGTAACAATGTTACAACGTGCCCCACCTGTTACAACATGCCCCACAGACTTCGTGTTTTCGTGTATCATATATTTTAGATTATTTTTATATAAATAAATATAATATTATCTTTATCTTTTTAATATTGGGGATATACTGCTGTTTAGATCAAACAAACCAATCAAGAATTATAATATAATTAGGTCTCTAATTATATAATTATTGAACATCAGTTATAATGACAGTTGCAAACAGACAGGAGATTTGCACTAGATTGTGAAGATATTGTGATGTTTACACAGTTGTGTTTTAACGATCAAGACCGTTACTGCGTTAAACAGTTCTGTAGGCGTATGGGGGAGCTACATTTTACATGTTTATAGATTATTACAGTCATACTGTACTCACGTTCCGTAAGTCTTAAGTGAGATACGATGAGACACTACACGGAAATTGAAAAGAGCCTCGGTGCTGACGCACCTATTTGAGGAAGCGGCGTCGCAGGTGAGTTAATGTTCAATGTCTTTATGCCTACATAGACTAGACTTCCCAGTATCTACGTGTATGCACGTTGGTCAGCAAGGGTAGGCTAAATACGAATGTGTGGCGCACTTTTAGGATAAAAAATTATAAAATGGCCACTTTAATACAGATGTAATTGCATATAAAATAAATAAAACGACCTGGCCATGCACTGTTTAAAATATGCTGACGATGTTGTGTTCATTATTTAAGATACAGCAGCCAGCGAAAGCTCTCACCCGCGAACGGCAAAGGCAAAGCGTTTGTCAAGAAGGCAAAGTTGGCGGAGTGGTTTTGTTTGGTGTGTGGCGAAAATTACGCCGACAGAGCAATTGATTCAGTGCAAATTGTGCCTTAAATGGGCACATATTGAGTGCACTACAGGTGACGACACCTATCTGTGTCACCTGTGCGAATCTGAGAACGGGTAGGCTTAATTGCCTACATATTCACAATAACTGTTAAATCACATGACGTTTTTAGATATGCGACTTACTGCATTGTCTGTTTGAGCAATTACAAGTTCTAATCTAGACGTGTTTGTAATTAAAATGATTATATTATTGCATGTTTTGGTAATTAAAATTGTTTTGTTAACTGCGGTGTTTAAAAGGTGAATTTCATTACGGAATCTACAAAATCACGTGCTTGTGTGCTACGCTATATATTTATTGTTACGTTTCAAGCTATTTATATAGCCTAAATTATATATCATTTTATAGCGAACAATTGCACCAATGATGTAGTTTACTATTGTGTTACAATTTGCCCCACTGCTAAAACATATATGTTACCATTTACCCCGTAGGCTGGTACAAGTTGCCCCGTATCGGGTTAAATTGTAATACTTTAGGACACCTCATGTAACTCGTCATACCGCAAATGTGTAATAACGCGGGCAATATTAATTATGCCCTAATTATTTGCGGGAGATATATGTGGCCCTTCGGCATGAAAAAAGTTTCGATCTGTTAAGAAACCCACCTGCAAACCTGAAATGTGTTGTTTTTTGTTATAACTAGCCCCGGTCTCCCCTATACTTTTCTGAATGTAATGAAGTATCTATAATTTATGTATCAGTATGTAGGTTGTTGCCGGATTCTGTTATGTTCATAATTTATGTATCAGTATGTAGGTTGTTGCCGGATTCTGTTATGTTCATAATTTATGTATCAGTATGTAGGTTGTTGCCGGATTCTGTTATGTTCATAATTTATGTATCAGTATGTAGGTTGTTGCCGGATTCTGTTATGTTCATAATTTATGTATCAGTATGTAGGTTGTTGCCGGATTCTGTTATGTTCATAATTTATGTATCAGTATGTAGGTTGTTGCCGGATTCTGTTATGTTCATAATTTATGTATCAGTATGTAGGTTGTTGCCGGATTCTGTTATGTTCATAATTTATGTATCAATGTATCAGTATGTAGGTTGTTGCCGGATTCTGTTATGTTCATAATTGGAAGTTTGAAGTTACCTTTCCGAATCCTTGATGTCTCTTACGGAGCTTTCGGTGTCCTCACGACGCCCTCGTCAGCGTTGGACTGTTGACTCCCGGTCGTCATGTGACTTTGTTGGTGGTCGTCACATGACAGCAGTTCCAAGCAGATCGTGGGAAGGTTGTACCCGGTGTCTCTGTTCATGGCTGGTAGCCTCTTTCTGATCTCTATTGCTTCGATGATTTTTCGTCGCCAGAAGATCCAAACCGCAAAGAAGAAACTACAGGAAGACACCACATGGAAACAGCGAACCCCGCTCAACATCGACCAAATCACTGAGCTGCTGACTTCCTGCCCCAATACCACCTACTTCGTGTACAAGGACCAGTTCCACCTACAGAAGCACGGTGCTTCCATGGGTTCCCCAGACTCACCCATTGCCAATATATACATGGAAACTTTTGAGAGACAGGCCATCGCCACCGGCCCCAACCCCCCGTCAGTCTGGTACAGATATGTCGACGACACTTTCGTCCAGATACATGAATACCCGTGGAAGGCTTCACTGCACATCTCAACAGCATTGACTCCAACATCACATTCACCACGGAACCGGAACGAGAAGGCCAACTGCAATTCGTGGACACGTGTGTGCATGTGAACGATGACGGCAGCACGCGGATCACAGTCTACAGGAAACCAACACGTACAGACCAGTACTTGAACTTCAGCTTGTCAGTGCAGCACTCAAAGCCAACAACTACAGAGAGTGGATGTTCAACATCACTAAGAAAAAGAGAAAGACACCAAAGTGCAGAAAAACAGACCAGCCACACACCGAACATCCCTTTATCGTACGTACGCAACCTATCAAAGAAACTGACCAACATCTTCCGGGAATATGGAATGGGGACGTACCACAAACCATACAATACGATAAGATCGATAGTGGTGAACCTCAAGGACAAAACCCTAAGAACAACATGTGTGGAATTATACATGAAATAACATGTTCAGACTTTCAGCAGGCCTACGTAGGTGAAACCAGCAGAGCACAGGGAGCCCGACTTAAAGAACACAGTAACACCAGGGCTCCACTCACAGCATTAGGCGAACATAGAGTGAACGACGGTCACAAAATCACGGCCAACGAATCAACAGTGCTCGCCAGAGAAAACAACTTCTGGCGAAAAAAAATCAGCGAAGCAATAAAGATCAGAGAGAGGTGACCAGTCATCAACAGAGACACCGAGTACAACCTTCCCGCGATCTTCTTGGAACTGCTGTCATGTGACGACCATGAACAAAGTCACATGACGACCGAGAGTCAGCAGTCCAACGCTGACGAGGGTGTCGTAAGGACACCGAAAGCCCCGCAAGAGACATCAAGGATTCGGAAAGGTAGCTTCAAACTTCCAATCATAATTTATGTGTTAACATTTTGGAACTTCTAAGATGTTTCAGATAAATTTTCTGTGCCGGAACCCAGAAATGTTTGTCCCCAGCACTGATCTATATACTCCTATAGATATCAACCGGAACTACAAATGGTAACATTTTCTGATTGGCTGATTCGTTATCATTAGCCGGCATTACTACCAGGGGTATACAATTTGCAAAACAAAATGTCAAGTTACCAACTTAGAAAAGTACTTTTATGTTCACTTCAAGTACAGTTGTTTATTTTTTACTTGTACGTAACGTACATTTAAAAAAAGTACTTTACTTTTACTTTTACCTTACTTTTAGCTCTTTACCTAGTTACGTGTACTTTTACTCAAGTACTCAAGTACAAAAATGTACTTCTACCAGAGTGTGTGTGTGTGTGTGTGTGTGTGTGTATGTGTGTGTGTGTCCGCGCGTGCGTGAGTGTGTGTATGTGTGTGAGAGAGGGTGTGTGTGCGTGCGTGCGTGCGAGCGTGCGCGCGCGCGTGCGCGCGTACGTGCGTCGTAAAACCTATAATGACTAAAAGTTACCATACTTATGAACATTTGACTTACTTTAAGTTTAAGTTTTAATCGGCTGACGTGGCCCTAATAGAGGTCTGGCCCCAGTAGTAGTCTGGCCCCAATAGTGGTCTGGGTCCAATAGTGGTCTGGCTCCAGTAGTGGTCTGGCCCCCAATAGTGGTCTGGCCACAATAGTGGTATGGTCCCAATAGTTGTCTGTCCCAATAGTGGTATGGCCTCAATAGTGGCATGGCCCCAATAGTGGTATGGCCCCAGTGGGGGTCTGGCCTCAATAGTACACATTGTTCACGCGACGACAGTGTGATCTACAGTACACGCAAAGACATCGCTCATTGTCAACGACTGATTTCGATGACACACTTACTGACCTGGCAGTTGGACTCTTGAGCGCACTTTCTTTCCTAACCGAAAGGGTAGAAATAAAAGTGAAACTGGGTAGAAATTATCGTGAGATGTTTAATGTTTAGGTAATTGTTGACGTGTTTATAAAAAAGTTGCATAATCTTTGTTGATTTCGATGTAAACATTGTCCTGACCATCGTTGTGTCTGTCCGATCACTGTTCTCGTCGGCTTTGTTAGTTCGCGTGGGTACAGAACACGTCTGGACAAACAACAGTTGTTAGACATGTCTTATTAGAAAACTGTGAAACTAATCATCCACCGATCAACATGTCATAACAAGTCAGTATGTGCTGCGTCTGTGTGTGTGCGTGTGTGTGTGTGTGTGTGCGTGTGCGTGTGCGTGTGCGTGTGCGCGAGCGTGCGTGCGTGCGTGTTCGAACCGTCGATCTACCTAGGTCCTAGTCTGACGTTTTCAGCATACTTGTAAAGTCGAACAGTTTCGTTTGGCCTGATTTAGGAAGGCGTCGCGTTGCTTTGCTGAGCGTGTGAGTGATTGACAGGCCAAGAGTTGAGTGACCGGCGTGCACGCGCTGACTCCCGCCGTGTGACGTAATGCAGTCTGTACCGCTGCAGCCTCCGGCCTGGATGAAGAATACTGTGCCGCACTATAGACCGGTCTAGTCTCTCCTCTCTCTCTCTCTCTGCTCGCACACGTAACCTTGAAGTCATAGCCAACCCAAAGTAACAATATTCCTTGGATATATCCCTTGGGGGAAATAACCACGCTATTCCCCACCGTTGACGTCATTCCCAAGTAGTTTTTGCGTTAAGTTGTTGGGCGAATAGCCAGCACTTTGCCTTGTGAGTAAAGCAAGGTATTGTGTTGTTGAGGCGGCTAATCTTGGTTAACTCAGAAGTTGATCTACCCTGACGGGTACATCATGTGTAGCAGTCGACCTGTGCATTGGTTTAGTAGGGTTGTAAGAGAATGCTCTAGTCCTGCATAGTTTCAACACACCAATCATCTCGGCGACCGTGTGTTACCCGCGAACATAATACGTCACTGGCCTCACAAGTTTATCCACCACTATCTTTGGTCAGGTACTCGTTTATACAGCTGAAGCAACTGACACAATGTGGCGTGAACGAAATTGTCCACGCTTTAGCGCGGACTCGAATTCGGATCATCTCGATTGAAAAACCGATGCTCTATCGTTCGGTGCACTACACTACGCCACCGCGCTCCACTATTGTTCTGTGCACTACACTACGCCACCGCGCCCCACTATTGTTCAGTGCACTACACTACGCCACCGCGCTCCACTATTGTTCAGTGCACTACACCACGCCACCGCGCCCCACTATTGTTCAGTGCACTACACTACGCCATCACGCCCCACTATTGTTCAGTGCACTACACTACGCCACCACGCCCCACTATCGTTCAGTGCACTACACTACGCCACCGCACCCCACTATCTTTCAGTGCACTACACTACGCCACCGCGCCCCACTATTATTCAGTGCACTACACTACGCCACCGCGCCCCACTATCGTTCAGTGCACTACACTACGCCACCGCACTCCACTATCTTTCAGTGCACGACACTACGCCACCGCGCCCCACTATTGTTCAGTGCACGGACAAAGCGCCATCGTGTACCGTAATAACGCCATCTAGACGTGATTCCGAGCCGACCCTCGACGCAGTTCCGTTCTTCCGCTTTGCTTCAGTGTAGTTAAGTATGCGAATACCTGGACTAACATCGATATAATGACGTGAACGGAAACCTTTCGGCGCGGCTAATGGCGCGCTCAGAGACGAGTCTGGCAGGGACAGATCGCTGATTTACGTCAACCTTCACACACAAAGTCCTAGTGATTTGAAACGGTAACACCGTTCTATGATTTTTGGAACCCTGAAAAAGAGTTATGAACAGGGAAATGAACACATTCCAGACTACAACAATAACACTGGCTAGAGGCTTCAGACTATATGCTCTGGTGTTGGCTGACGGAATGTGGCCGTGTAGAAAGTTGATAAAACGATCCTCTGTGTAAGAAGTCAACATATTCTTGCGTTTGGTGACCTCTGATGAGCACCGAATGCCATGTTGATTTTCTTTCAAACGAAAGTGTAGGATTTTACTAAAATTGTATCGCAAGTCAGTGACCATGACAACCATCAACTTATAAAATAATGTCATTTGGTGAATCCGAATCGTTATTTTTTAAAGGTGAAAACAGCCTTGTGCGTTTTGAGTGGTGTGTTTTGAACGCCTTATACCGGTGATGTGTAGATTTATACGTCTAGTGAAAGATGAGTTACCCTGCGATAACGAGATGACCAAGCAGTAAACTGGGCTGCCATCCCATTAAAGGGTGATTAAGGCGGAGTTTATTTGTTTACTTGCTAATAACCGGACTGAGTGCACGCGTATTGGTTTCTATTTCCTCCAGGGTAGTTTAGGGTGACGCGGCGTTCACATCGTGTGTTCGGCGCTCGTCAGTCTCCCTCCAGCCACTAGCCTCGAGACCATCAACCATACGCTTGTCGTTAGACCTGCCATCACAAGCCTGTCGATTATCGCTGACTCAAGACGCAAGACTGTCGATCATATGAGACTCTCAAGTAGCAAGACTGTCGATCATATGAGACTTCCAAGTAGCAAGACTGTCGATCATATGAGACTTCTAAGTCGCAAGACTGTCGATCATATGAGACTCTGAAGTAGCAAGACTGTCGATCATATGAGACTGTCAAGTAAGCATGTTGGTCATATGAGACTATCAAGTAGCAAGCCTGTCGATCAGATGAGACTTTCAAGTAGCAAGCCTATTGGTCATATGAGACTGTCAAGTAGCAAGCCTGTCGATCAGATGAGACTTCCAAGTGGCAAGCCTATTGGTCATATGAGACTGTCAAGTAGCAAGCCTGTCGATCAGATGAGACTTCCAAGTGGCAAGCCTGTCAACCATATGAGACTCTCAAGTAGTATAAGACTGTCGATCATAATTATGAGACTCTCTGGCAGCAACACCGTCGATCATGTGAGACTTCCAAGTAACACGTCTGCCGATCATTTGAGAATCTCAGGTAGCAAGACTGTCGATCATATGAGACTCTCGAGTAATAAGCCTGTCGATGATATGAGACTATCGAATAACAAGCCTGTCGATGATATGAGACTCTCGAATAACAAGCCTATCGATCTTTAGTGACTATCCAATCGTAAGTTGGTTGTTCTCGTTGTTTATTCAAGGCGTCATGTCTAATCGTGATTTAAAACTGTAAATTCTACCAATATTGCGTTATACGCAAATGAGATCTTGGCGCGGAGAGCATTTATTATTATAAACACCATCATCCCTCGGTACTATAGACACGACCCTCGCTCGGTTACTACATTCTACAGACACCATCTTCACGAGCCAGGTGACGCAGCTGACCATGTCGGTGTCAGTACTCCTTACTTGTCGATTTACCGAAACGTGGATATATGGCAAGCAGAGTTATCCAATCAACTTGTTGCCTCTATGATTTCGCCGTTTAAAAAAAATTAATAGCCTCTTACATTTCCTCGAAGAACACGTTGTAGCGGAGCTAGTCCCTGGAATCACCGGACGAGAACAATAAATGTAACAAAATACAACAGATTCACCGAACATCCATGTATTGTGAGGGATAATGACCAGTGGTACTGTAGTCAACTACCACCCCGTGCTACTGTGAGGATACTGTGCAGACACACCGTGTTCACAGCCGTCCAACTTTCGACATCGAGCACACCGACAGTAGTTGATGGATCCTGGAATCTTGCCAACTCAGTAACATATCTTTGGTTGGGTTTGCTTATCCATTTCCGGACGTTGCAGCCTTGATGGATTGTATATAGACAGCTCTTTCGTTTGCCAGTCTCCTCACTCGCCAGACGTCTGCTCCCATCCATTCCTCTATGTCCTTCTCCCATTGTCTCCAAGGCCTTCCTCTGCTTCTGCTGCCTTCCACTCTTCCTTCCATTATTAGTCTCTCTAGAGATTGATGCCGTTTCACATGGCCGAAATAACTTAATTTCTGTTTCTTTACAAAGTTCAATAAAGTCCCGGGTATAACACCAAGCTCATATGCGATGGATTTGTTAGTTCTACGTTCAGTCCACGAAACTCGTAATATCTTTCTATAACACTTGTTTTCAAATGCATTTATATGTTTAGTAATATTCTTATTAAGAGGCCAGGTTTCGCATCTATATGTAACAGTTATAAATATGCAGACTCGTATAATTCGTAGTTTCCTATCTTTGTTCGTTGCTTTCCACAGCTTTTTCATCTCCGTCAACTTTTTACTTGCCATTGCCAACGTCCGCTTGATCTCTTTCGTTCCATCCCCATCCGCTTCTACCAGTGACCCCATATATTCAAAACTTTCCACTCGTTCTATTTCCTCGCCATCTACTATGACTTCTGATGGTTCTCGACATCCCTTCACATCCATAATCTTAGTCTTCTTTACGTTTAGTTCCAATCCTTTCATCTCACTGTGCTCTTTAACAGTAGTTGGGATCAGTTTATCCAAGGTGACATACAAGAATGCTCATTAGTGCGCCAATAATCCCCTCGATTTTGCTTCAGCGAAAGCCATTAATGTTTATTTACGCACACATGCACGCACCTACGCACCTACGCACCTACGCACCTACGCCGTTAGTCGTGATAGGGACAGAGCATCACTCGACTTCCGGTTTGACGGCGGACGCATGCAATGACATTGAGTCTCAGTTAGGACCTCTTTCAATAATTTCTTGCAACATAAAATAGTTAGGCGACGAAGAGAAGAAAGCGTACAAGCGTGGACTACGGTGTTTTAGAATGATGTTAGTTGCTTGGCAGTGTATGCACGTGTCAATTGTGTAATGATCTTTGTGCACGAAGGGCGATCTTGTATGTTCCGTTGTCCGGAATCATCCTATCAAGCCCGGGGTGGTAATTATTAGCAGGAAGTTCGCTGCATCAGTTGTAAATTGTTCAATATGCGGTCTTGATTGGCTGATCTAAAAGAACATTTCCATGAACTTGCGGTTAGCCCGCCTTGCCTCCGCTACAGGTGTGTTTATTATTTGAACGTTTTGTGTACAATTTGAACCTTTTGTGCGGGCAACATTCAAATTCATTCAGGTGGGTGTGGGGGTGGGTTTAAACAACAATAAGTAATCAGTGTTTTGAACTTGTGTTTATTGTATTAATATGCACACAAACAATGTCGAACACGACTCGTTCGGGTGCATCCAGTATTCGCGTTAATAAGTAACAGCGAACAGACACACGCCTGTACAAGGGTCTCCTATATCCTATTAACATTCACTCTACGCACGAGCCGCTTGTCTTCGGCAGCACGCGAGTGAAAACATAGCAGTCAGACGTGTTTGTTCGAGAAGTCATCTCGGATATCGAACCTTCCAACGAACGCGTTAATCGGCCGGATTACAAACGTCGGCCGAGTATGCACAATGAGAACGCAACATAAACAGTCCTCGCGTCGCATTACTGTTTGATCGTCGGCTATTTCATAGCCACATAAATTACACCCAACTACACAGCGTCGACATTCCTAGAAAGTATATCACCAACGACTGCAACGTGTTTTCGATAATAACAATCCATTATTTGTTAATAATTAATTCGTTGCAACTTGTCGTTTCAAAGTCGGAGAGAGTGGCGTGCGTCAAATGACGTCACTATATCCATCTCGAGTTTGGCCGACGAAGGAAGACGGTAGAAATGGAAAAGCAGGAAAGATTTTACATATAAAACGGCAGTTGACATTATGCAGCGGTTCTCTGCTATGTGTATAAAACAAGAATGACCCACCAAACAAAGGGCACCCAACAAGGCACATACGATCTATACAAATACGAACACTACGAACTATAAAAAAATGTGCAAACGAACTAAAAGGCGACAACATAACAGTGAGGCTGATAACAAATGCGATTTGCAAATCGGAAAGATATATTTTGGCAGGCGAACTGTGCCTAGCGTAAAGCATATATTACCTCAACAAAGAAATGTCGTAATGCTACATTCAACCACCACCGTGTACACAATACTCGGGCATATAATTTGCGTCAGCGAAGTGACATGCCCATGTGCAGGTGACATGCCAACGAGACAATGCCTGGCTCCGGCCAGTATTAACGGCAGCTAGCTTATTTGTTGCCACGCACGCAAGAAACATCGGACAGCTGCTTTCAAGAAACTCTTCTAACAGTTTGGCATGCTTGCAAGAATCCAAACAAACATAGCTCAGCAGTTAGCAGCCAGAAAATGTGCTGAAGTAAGCTCCTAGTTACAACGTACGAACGTTCCAGAAGGCATGACGCTAATTTTAGGCGGGGGTGACAACAAATGATGGAGTTGCCGAGTTCCTGGTCGGAAGCGAACTGTACAAATTAGGGGTGACGCTACATTAAAATACAAACAACAAAACAGGTTGAACAAAACCTTCCTGTAACGAACAATGCCACATTTCTTATCACAATGTTAAACAGACCATGAACGAATGCTACTTCATAGACCTCATCACATGGTAGATAGCTGATATTACGGCTTGATAAAATACTGGTAGAGCGTGTCAATGCAGCGTGAATGGATCTGCATATCTACTTAATTAACAGAAAGGCGCCACTACCTGTAGATGTGACGACACCAGCGCTATAGACGCCTACGTAGGTAATACATTGCAAGCATTTCCAGATGTTTGTTGCACCTAAATTCCTAGCACAGTCAGCAGCAAGACCCGACGGGACAGATTACACGCAATCGAAAATCACTCGTTTATCGCCAAAGAAACATGACACAAGTCCAGTGACGGTTCTGCATTCGTTATGAGTTGAACTTAGTAATAACACGACGCGCCACTGCTGTGAGAGGTATCGTGCGCTATTACTGGGGGAAACTACTGCGCCCAACACAATGGGGTTGGTTTGTAATCGACCAGTTAGCGCAGCATCGGGATTTGGCCGATGTTATGTGCACGCCCTTTGTATAAACGGGAGAACTTTGACATTATGAGAGCCGTGGGAATAAAACGGTTTAAGAAGCTCTGGTAACATGGCGTTGATGCAACGCCAGCCTCCGCCGCCAACTCGTGAATCGTGCTGCCAGCGCACGTCACGGCGGAGGCATGTTTCTAGGTTGCCTAGCAACTAGCGCAGCAGGCAGCTATGCAGAGAACGCGCTGAGCCATCAGCAATCAGCTACGCCTATTCACGCCTACGCCCCAATACACTCGCTATGGCCTCGGGCGTTAGTGTGTTGCTTATTCGCAATACACATGACCGTGAATTATTTCTCGCTACAGAGAGCGATACATAAAACTAACGATATTTCGTTTGACACTGGCGGTTGATATTGCCAGTGCAGCCGGGCAAGCATCGCCGCTTATTTACATCAATCGATAAAGTGTTTATTTGGCACAGCGCCTGCGCGCGGCTGTCGGTGAAGCCATCCATAATATAAGTTATTTATGCCGACCTACACTCTATCAACGCGCCTCTGCGGTACACTCTAAGAGAAGAGGACAGATGTCTAGCGACTTTAATCTAACCCGTACACCCCAACATGAACCGAAGCCTGTTCCAATCAGACTATTTCTCTCTAGTGCGATTATTGGGATCGCTTGGGAGATCCGAGGGAAATTACGACTAATCAATCGAGGACGGACGAAGAATATTACGTAGAATATTTATGTGAACAGCAAGGCGAACACCTGGCGCTTCGGAGCCCCTAGCAAAATGTCACAACTCGTGTGTAAAACCGCATGTCTAATCACCGAACACACCATATATATACACGTGTATACACATCGCGACTTGGTTAGACTCCGGATGGTCTAACGAAAATTGGTTTTATCTCCTAGTAGCACTCACTGTTGCATCCCATGGAGGCGTCCGGTTGTCTAGCCAATGTCTCCGCGCTAGATATGTACACGACTATTTATACCACTTGCATCGGCACGGCCCAACGTGTGTCCTTCTCCGTACAACCAGCGATGTCCCTGTAATGTCTGGCCTGACGAATCTCCGCCTTTTAACAGCACAACGTCGCAGCCCCAGCTGGACAATGGATCCGCTGATACTGTCTGTCCGCATTTACTATCGCACACGTCTTGTCCTTATCACAGATCCGCATCGAAGAAAAATCTCTCCCTGAAACAATCAACTGCGAGCGAAACGATAACCTTTAACAAACAGCCCGGCTATCGCGTTCAGAAGCACGACTCATTTTGGGAGTTCGCGGGCGCAGTTCGTGTCTTCGCGTCGCTCTCGGTTAGCGGTGTCTCGGCTAATCGCAGATCGGTGATGTTGTACACACGAAGTCGGCACGGAACCCGGCGATCCGTCCACGGTAAGCCGCGGTAGCGCTCGTTAACCGACACTGAGAGTCGAGTGGAACGGACGAGTTGACGAGAGCCATTGGTGCCGGCGTGAAGACGCGAGCAGCGGTGGAACCGACAAAGCGAGCGTCGTAGCCAACGGTCGTGGTGTTTGTCCGAAGTCGTCACGCATCTTCTGATTGCTGCGAGTGTCTCCTTCCAGCTCGTAGACGTTTCTGAAACAATGACATCATATTAGGGATTGGTCTACAGAATCGTGTCATTACATCTGGAAACAACTACCTTAGCGCCTGGCTTATGAGAAAGTGGTTAAAATGTGTGTTATACGAGTTTAAGAAGACCTCACCAACCCTAACTCGTGTTGGCGCCTATACAGTAAGGACACAACTGAATGTATTATCATATAACAACCACGTCATCTTTTTTAGCGACAACACAGTTATCATCTCCGTCAATTAGTCGGCGTCGTCTTCGTTGTCATCATCATCATAATCACAATAATCATCATTATCATCATCATCACCACCAATAAAGACCAAAACGAACAGAGCTCTGACTTGTAGGACACACCACGTGGGCGGTTTATGAGTGGTACTCCTGGCTAGTGCACACGTTCGCCCAGGCCCGTCCCAGACGGCCGCGCTGCCCCCCTGAGAGGACGACATTCTCCTGAGATGAGAAGCAATCGGGCTGCTATCGCCGTGCTATGGCCGTTCTGTGCAATTACGTTCTCGTCTGTGACGAGACTCGGGACAGAGAAACATCACTCTTCGAGTCATAGTTCACACACAACACGACCGTCATTAAGATCGCCGGTGTATGTCATGCTGATAACCAACATACATAGTGTGTGAACATGGTGTACCACTCGTAATCCGTATTGGCTTTGTCAGTCACCGACACAACAATTATACAAACTATACAATATTTTGTGAGGGTCGCATACTCGCATACACAAAGCTGTACACCACTTTGTGTCAGTCACATATACGATCTATACAACATTTTGTTTCAGTCACATACACAATTTGTACAATACTTTAATCAATCACGCACACAAACTATGCAACACTTTGTGTCAATATCATACACAAACTATACAATATTTTGTGAGGGTCGCATACTCGCATACACAAAGCTGTACACCACTTTGTGTCAGTCACATATACGATCTATACAACATTTTGTTTCAGTCACATACACAATTTGTACAATACTTTAATCAATCACGCACACAAACTATGCAACACTTTGTGTCAATATCATACACAAATTATACAATATTTTGTGTCAGCTATTCATCCAACGGTCACTAGACGTCGCTGTACGTAGGCCTAACCGTGTACTCTGGCCTACTTCACGTTGGTCACGCTCACCACTAATGTATTGCTAAAGTGAACGCTTACAGTAGGACGTTCCTAGCAACAACACCACCAACCATCATAATATATGAATCCCGTACTATCTAAACTAGTTTGGCGGGGATATACCATCAACACAATAGACAGTATCCGTTCTCATAACTTGATAGTATTTGTATGCCCAGTCTGTCTCTCTGGACATATGGACACGGAAAATAATGGAAAATCGCTAAATAAAGACATATTTAACAACTGACAAGTACCCAATGAACTGGCAATTTGTACGTATTAACATAATAATAATAATAATTAATTACGCATCATGACTGATCGCAAAGCTGATTGGGCACAGAAGCACCCCAATAGACGTGTATTCAATAGATATACTATTGTCACAGCGTCACGGTTTGTTTTGGTTTAATAATTTACGCCGGTGTCTTAGAACAGGCGCATACTAAATTATTAGTGTAATTAAGATAATTACCTGAAGGTCAACTTTACAACAAGTATTGTAGGTATTCATCATTTACGAGAAGCGGCCACGCTGTGAGCTATTGCAGGGATTGAGTTGCTGCGGAAGTCGCTATACATGAAATAAAGACGTAACCCACGACATCGTTCCAAGAACACTGTCTAAACGTGCGTTCGGTCTAACTGAAAGGCCGGACATTATTGTAATACACATTGTAATAAAAGGCTAGTTTTAAAAGCTGACAGTAACTGCATAATTATAAACCGGTGCATGTTGAATAACTGTTAACCCTGTCCGTAATCATAGTATCGGCCACGCATATGTGGCATTTTGAGATTCGCCTTTTGTCCCTATAATCGGTGTGTGAAACTGAATATGACTTGTTGCGATTCGCGTAGTGTTTCTTATCGGAATAATCAAAGTACATGACATGTTGTAACATATTCTTGATAACACATCATCTGCTGATTAGCCTGTGCGAGTGTTACTGCTCTGTCCTGCACGGCTACCGGGACAGGCCAACCACGCACGAGCACAGCCGCTCGTAAATCAAGTGAACAAGTTAAGGCGTGTCCACTTGCCTTGACGAGATCAAACAAACAGTGGACGCGAGGGCTGTAGTCCTTTACGGTCATAGAACTGTTATTACGAATGCGTCGCCCGCGTATCGGGTTAAAGCGACATTGCTTGTTCCGTTACCCAGAATCAACCACGAGTAGTAATTATTGGCAGGAATTTCGCTGAATCAGTTGTCTTGAACGTGGGAACGTCGCGGATGCACCGAACCTCAGCGGGTCTTGTGGTTAACCAAGCCAGCTTGTCAATATTGCATGTTTAGAATCATATTTTTTTATTTGAACATTTTGTGGTGGCAAAATTGAAACTGCGAACATAGTTTCCGGTTGAATAAATGCAATTTGGCGGACAGTAATGTTGAACATATTTATTCTAGCATTATAGATTATATTAAAACAATGTGGAACAGACTGTCTCGGTTTAAGTGTTCGTCTCATCTGTAAACCAATATTATGCTTACCAATTTCTATATAAAAGTCCAGCTCGACTTTCTTCATAGCAGAATGGTGAACTACCGCTACCAGGTAGAAATGTTTCGTGTGACTTCTGATCTGTTGTATTTTCGCGCACATCTTCACTGTACACTTAATACACTTGGTACACTTGGTACACTTAGTACACTTGGTACACTTGGTACACTTAGTTTATTCCATCCCGTCGGTCGAAAACGTTCTGATGGAAAGAGAGCCTTTTAGGTCCGACAATGCACAAGTGTCGCAAAGTACACAACTTTGAGCACAATAATGTAATATACTTCAAACTCGTGTATGTTTCGATATAATTGTTCTGGTTACGTTGTGAATGCCCTGCGAATGTCGGTTTGGATGCTGTTGTTGTGGCAGGTCGAGTGTTCGTCGGCGAGCTGTTCTTACATTCGTACAGGAAGCAACGTCAGATTGTCTGGTAACGTCTGGGCGCACACAACAATAGGAGACTGCCTCTATAACAAGGCAGCCCCGCACTGGCGCCTCTTTCGCGTTTACACTCCACGCGACCTGTAGCCACGTATGACAATGATGACACACACGGGTGACACAAATGACAACCGTTGACACGGTGACACAGACGACAACCGGTCGGCAAGACGCTGCAAGCTGAGAACATCTCGCGACGGCATGACGTGAGGACGCACGAGAAAGACATCGCGACGCGGCGTAGCGGACAAGAAAGGAACAAGGAACAATCGGCGGCGGAGGCAGACACACCGACTCACCAGTAGGGTCCGTCGCTCGCCGACGTCTGCTGCCACCAGCTGAACTCCGCCCAGTGGTCATGCATGTCCAGCGCGAACACCGTGTCGACGTCGCTTGACCGCCGCGGCCGCAGCGTCGCCGCCGGGATGGTCCGCGGGTCGGGGTTGTCGCTGACCGGTGTCCGAGCGGTCCAGTCGGCCGACATCACCTCGTAGTTGAGCCCGTTGTTGTTGTCCCAGTAGCGACGCCCGCCGACGTCGTAGGCAATGCAGAACTGCACACGCTTGTGCACGTCCATCGTCGGCGGCACGTGCAGCTCGAAAGAGAAGGTGTCGTAGGGCGCGCCGTGTGGCTCGTTCTTGTCCACGTACGTCGTGTCGGTATCGGCCGACGTCTCCCAACTGTCGAACGTGTGCCGCACGGTGACGACCTTCTCGAAGGCGGCGTTCTTCACTTTGATCGTGCCGACGATCGTGTAGTCCCGCAGCACGACGTTCTCAAGTGAAACGAGCCCCGACTCGAGACGCTCCCTGAAGGCGAGATAGTTGGAGGCGGGTTGGGAGAAATTGAGGACGAGGGGAGGACGCTCAGCCGCCGCCGCCGCCGCTCCCTGACGCAGGGAGGAGAGCACCTCGGGCCGTATCCGCGGGGGCGTGTCTGAGGGCTCGGACATGACGCGCACACTGACCAGGGCCATGCCCAGGTCGTCGGCGAAGGACACTTTCTTCTTGCCCATGCTGTTCCGTCGGCCCTTCCCGGGCGGCCCGGAGGCGGTCCGGGGCGGGGAGATGCACAGCTGATAGAAGGCGGCGGGGGAGGAACAACATCGCGTCTGTAGCTTCTTGGGAGACACGTCCCAGTCGTCGGGGCCGGGGACCGACGCCAACGACGTCTCCGACTTGGATATGATCGACTTGATGTTCGCGTACGACTGCGGCTTGCAGCCATTCAGTCCGAAATGGTCCCGGAGCGTGAAGCGAAGGTCGACTCCTGGCGGACTGGCCGACAACAGATAGGAGGCGAAGTCGACCGGCATCTTCAGCGAGGGTTCAGAGTAGGGACGTTGGCGACAACTGTCAAGGCAGCTGCTCTCTGCGGCAGCAGGGATCCGTTGCACGTCGAGCATACCGACAGCAGTCTGCTCGGCGGGCGTGAGACAGCGGTGTGGCGACTGATGGGCATCGATTGAGCAAGCGCCTTCCTCGACGTGCACTGTCAGATCGAAGTGCGATCACTGAGTGAACGCCACTGACGCCGGTAATGTGTTTATCGTCGCACCTTCGGCTCGGCGCGCGTGGGCCGGCGGCGTCGACCAATGAGAGGCGCCGGCGAGCGCGAGCGACGAGGGAATCCCCGCGTGATACTTGCGTCACGCTGCACAGTCCGGCTCTCCAGCCAGACCGGTCGCCACGACTCACGTGTAACGGTTCAGCGGCGGTCAAGCGAGATGCGCCCAACACAAATCACGGCCACGAAAAATTACGCACGCACGGTAGCACTCACGTGTGTGCGCACGGTTGCTATAGTTTCACTGCGTGGTGTCGACACACAACGAGTGCTAGGAACACAAGCCGTGTACGTGAAGGGTGTTTGTTAGGTTCGTCTTCCTTCCACATTCGACTCAGGTTCTATCTACTGGTCAGCGGAAGTTCGGACATGGGTGTAGTGAAAATAAATTGACCAGATCGAATGTTCAACGCTAGCTCGTAGCGAAACGATGCTCGTCTCTCTCTCTCTCTCTCTCTCTCTCTCTCTCTCTCTCTCTCTCTCTCTCTCTCTCTCTCTCTCTCTCTCTCTCTCTCTCTCTCTCTCTTCGCGGTGGCTCCCCGGTCAGCGAGCGGCAAACGGTCGGCAGCTGATGTCCACGGATAGTCCGCGCCGTGCGGGAGCGGCAACAAGCAGGCGCGGGCGAATCCGAGTTCAAGATGTCTCGAGATGTTTACTTAGTGTTTTTACTTGCCGTCAACAGCGTCTATCAGCCGTCAACAGCCATGTCTCCGGTGCTCCCTGTGCCTCGCCCCCCCCGTGCCTCGGTCCTTGCGCCTCCCTCCCTGTGTCTCCCTCCCTGTGTCTCCTTCCCTGTGTCTCCCTCCCTCTGTCTTCCTGTCTGTCCGCGACACACTACGAACCAGGCGCCTCAGCCACCTGTTCGTGACAAACGTCCACTGCCAACCACCTGACCAGCACTAATTAACGCATCCTGGGTGGTCGTTACCACTGACCAACTGGCCGCGTTAGGAATTGGTTTTCGCTTTCCTCTATTCAGTATTCATCCAATGACCACTGCGACTGACCACTGTGCCTGTTCAAAGGTCAGAGACAATTAAGATTCACCGGTATATTTTTAAATAATGATTCTTAACTTATTTTAATATAATGCAATAATGATGATGATTGGAAACTTCAGGTTTTGTGACGTCAGAACAATCTCCGAGGTCGGCTGGTTTGCGGACATTTTTCGGCTGTGGTTATGTTAAAATGACGACAACACAGTACGAATGACGGACTTGAATGACAACAACACCGTACGAATGACGGACTTGAATGACGACAACACCGTGCGAATGACGGACTTGAATGACGACAACACCGTACGAATGACGGACTTGAATGACGACAACACCGTGCGAATGACGGACTTGAATGACGGCAACACCGTACGAATGACGGATTTGAATGACGGCAACACCGTACGAATGACGGACTTGAATGACGGCAACACTGTACGAATGACGGACTTGAATGTCGGCAACAACGTACGAATGACGGACTTGAATGACGGCAACACCGTACGAATGACGGACTTGAATGACGACAACACCGTACGAATGACGGACTTGAATGACGACAACACCGTGCGAATGACGGATTTGAATGACGGCAACACCGTACGAATGACGGACTTGAATGACGGCAACACCGTACGAATGACGGACTTGAATGACGGCAACAACGTACGAATGACGGACTTGAATGACGGCAACACCGTACGAATGACGGACTTGAATGACGGCAACAACGTACGAATGACGAACTTGAATGACGGCGACAACGTACGAATGACGGACTTGAATGACGGCAACACCATACGAATGACGGACTTGAATGACGGCAACACCGTACGAATGACGGATTTGAATGACGGCAACACCGTACGAATGACGGATTTGAATGACGGCAACAACGTATGAATGACGGACTTGAATGACGGCAACACCGTACGAATGACGGACTTGAATGACGGCAACAACGTACGAATGACGGACTTGAATGACGGCGACACCGTACGAATGACGGATTTGAATGCCCTATGCTAGCATTGCTACAAGCTGTTGCGCTAAATAGACATACATTAACGTGGAATTGCGACCAAACAAAGTTACAAGGCGTCGACAATGCTTAAAGGCAATAATCGGTATGTCGTGTAACTTACTTATCTGGGGGAAGATATCCAGGGTGGGGGTGTGGGCAGATATCCTTGGATATCTTCCACCAGGGGTGTATACCCAGGGGACGGTAAACTGCCATATCACAATGTACCGTCCAACGAGACCCGCAAACACACAGACAACACGGGGACACGTAGACAGCATGCCGGGACAAGTTAACAACATGCCAAGGAAACGGTGACAGCATTCCGGGGACACGTTGACACCATGTCTGGGACACGTTGACAACATGCCGGGGACACGTTAACAACATGCCAAGGACACGTTAACAACATGCCGGAGACACGGTGACAGCGCGCCGGGGACATGGTGACAACATGTCTGGAACACGGTGACAACATGTCGGGGACATGGTGACAACATGTCGGGGACATGGTGACAACATGTCTGGGACACGGTGACAACATGTCGGGGACACGGCGACAACATGTCGGGGACATGGTGGCAACATGTCGGGAACACGGTGACAACATGCCGGGGACGCGGTGACAACATACCAAGGACACGGTGGCAACACGCCAGGGACACGTTGACAACATTCCGGGGACAGTGTGACAACATGCCAAGGACACGGTGACAACATACCGGGAACACGTTGACAACATGTCGAGGACACGGTGACAACATGTCGAGGACACGGTGACAACATGGCGGGAACACGGTGACAAAATGTCGAGGATACGTTGACAACATACCGGGACGCGGTAACAGCATGCCGGGGACACGTAGACAATATGTCGGGGACACGGTAACAACATGCCGGGGACACGGTGACGACATGCCGGGGACACGGTGAAAACATTCCCGGAACACGGTGACAACATGCCGGGGACACGATGACAACATGCCATGGACACGGTGACAACATGTCGTGGATACAGTAACAACATGCTGGGGACACGTAGACGTCGGGGACACGGTGACAACATACAGGGGACACGTAGCCATCGGGGACAACATGCCAGGAACACGGTATACGTATATGTCTATATCACACGTCGTAACAACGCAACTTCAGCTAAATGAATCAAACTCGGTAGGAGTTCTTTGTGTCTTGACGTTTGCCGTGGAAGTTTTCTTTCGACTAAGTCTCAAAGAGAACCTTTCATAAGCCGAGTGCTGTCGACAAGCTTGCGTTATCTTGCCTGGATAACTTGCCTGGATCTTCGGGTTTTAAAGTAAGGCACAACAGCCTTGTGTACACCCGCCTTTATGCATCGTATTTTGGTATTGAGAACGTGGCTTGTCTTGCTATTTTGTGCTTTTATTAAAATTTAAACCTGTCCATCTTCAATTCTTTGTCGAGTTTTGTTTTGAAGGAGAGGAAGTTTTCAGCGTTCACTGTTTGCTGAGAAAGGTTGTTCCAGTCTAGGAAGATGCGTTGTGAGAAGGAGTGTTATCGTGTGAAAAGATTAGCATAATCGGTATTCACAGCATGACAGTTTAAAATGTTGCGCTGTAATGAAAGCTTTCTTCTTCTATTAGAACCTTCTCCAACCTTCTCCAGCCTTCTCCAGCCTTCTCCAGCCTTCTCCAGCCTACTACACTCGGTGTCTTACTAAAAACTGTCTTGAATAGATCGACACAACCAACGACGTAGTTTCGTATCACCCAGTAAGCCTATTCTATAAATCACAAACGACGTAGTCATGTAAACACTTTTTTTCGTGCAACCAATATCCCCTCAAAAACAGACCACTCAAAACATCAAATCCATACCTCAAGCCAGAATAAAGACGATTAGTTGCCGTATAGTGCCGTATTGTGCCGCCGTCGCCGTCTCTACCTCCCGTTCGGTGTGAGCGCACGCGACCGCTCTCGGTCTAGGGGCGATGACGTTTACGTTTTTAAACTCACATATCAATTAATGTTTACATCAATGCTTACACTTTGCTGTATACTAATAATCTTAAAGACGAAACTATATCGTCGCATAGAACGAATGGCGGAACGTGCCTGAACTTTGGGCTTAATTAATGTGGTTCAAAACTAACGGACGAAAGCGCGCGCGGTTTACGTGTGAAATACTAACGAAACAATGCAACGCACGCCCGTCCGCCCACACGTGTCGCTTCATTTCCATTTTGCTCTCAATCATTATATCGTTGATTATAGGTCATGTGTTATTTGTAAGATGCAATAAATAGACGCCGGACGTGTTCTTAATATCGTACTTCCACGTGGATTGTGGTCAAGCTATTTTAAGGATTAGAATATACATGTTTTGTAGAGTCCGTACTAGCCTCGATTACCCAGGCGCCGCGAGATGGGAGCACAGTATGGCTCCCGTTCTACCGCCTGGAAGATAACACGGGTTTTCACTGTACGACACTGATCCCGGTTTACCCTGAATCCGGGTAGAGACGATGATTGGCTCCTAACAATAAAACTAAAAGTTAAATGAGAGTAAACTTATATAAGTTTATGCCACGCATTGGAAACATTGGTTATATCGATACAAGTGATAAACAGAAAAGTTAAATCTTAATTTTTAAATCTTGATTTATTTTGGGATTAAGAATCTCGATAACGACGCTGATTGGTTGCTCGTCCAAAACATTTGCTGCAAAATAGATTCTCGCGTAGCACTGGCCTTTATCCAGGCGCCGTGAGATGGAAGCACCGTAGGAACGGTACTAGATTAGTCTCGCTTAACCGCTTCTTGCCTAGCTGCGTGACTTCGCCAGGAGGATAGTCTGGTTCAGAATCGCGTTTTGACTGCCCACTGTCCCGTCTCAATTTGGGACGTAAAAGAACCACTGAGGACGACAAGCACCCTGGCAGTGACCACCCTCAGTGCCAACATAGAAAGGTCGGCTTGGCGATCATGTTCTGAAAAAAGCTGACTAGTTGAATGAGACCTCCTAAGATCATAACGTTGTAACCACAATATATACAGACTAGTCAGTTAATAGAACGTTGCCGAGTGCTGGAAGCAACTAGAACTAGAGAACTAGAAGTTGTTGACAGCCACGAGAGCTGCCACCTAGTGAATATTCATGTGATTAAAAGGCACTAAACTACGAAAAAAGTGTAATGTCGGTTTATTTTGTGTGTGACATGTTTCAATATAAGTTTAATGTTGAATAGTTGTCATAGTATAGTATTATCTAATAAAAGTGTATCCTTATTTAATTTGTTATTTCATAGTTGGCCTGAGAACCAATCATCGTCTCTACCCGAATATGGGGTAAAGCCTCAAGGCGCCTGGATAATCGAGGCTAGTACTAGATGCGTGCATTCATAACGCACGTTCTCGGCCAGACTCTGTTTCTTGGCGAAGACAGGCGAGAGTCGGCTAAGCGAGACTAAATCCGTACTCGAGCATGTAAACTGTAAAGCAACCAAAATACACGAACTAAAATATATGTGGCGCCACCTATCGAATAATTTGAAGTAACCTTTGCCGCCGCATATTTTAATTTCGATGGATTGGTTCAGTTAGTTAGCTGTAGTATGAAATCAATTATCGTTAGGCCTAGAGGAGCGTTGATTTATCTACACGTTATTAAACTGCTTGTGCATTTTATTTTGCCATTATTATTGTGTTCCGGGTTATAAAGACGATTACGATGGGCCGGTGTGACATTCTAAAGGGATCGATGGTAAATGGAGCACCTAAAATTTACCTGGCACCTTGTGGAAAATGGAACATAAGGGTGTAGTGATTTTAAAATGATACTGGTTCGCTGCATGATGTCTATATATATATATATATGCAACTGCGACGTACTGTATATGTCGCTAGTAATAATACTCTGAATAGTTGTATTATATATATATATATATATATATATAGCTTAATCACGAGGATTGTCACGGTCTGTTAATACAACTATTCAGAGTATTATTACTAGCGACATATACAGTACGTCGCAGTTGCAGCATCAGTGGGTCAAGGTTTTAAATAATTTTTTAATATCCTGTTTTTATTAATATATATATATTTTTTAATTTATTTATTTGTTATATGGATGTTTTTATAAATGTACATTTTCTATCAGGACACAATGCTTGTCTGAAATAAACACACACACACACACACACACACACACACACACACACACACACACACACACACACACA